>JAXIVJ010017244.1:0-26642 GCA_036785665.1 Chirona hameri
ACACACACACACACACACACACACACACACACACCACACACACACACACACACACACACACACACACACACACACACACACACACACACACACCACACACACACACACACACACACACACACACACACACACACACACACACACACACACACACACACACACACCACACACACACACACACACACACACACACACACACACACACACACACACACACACACACACACACACACACACACACACACACACACACACACACACACACACACACACACACACACACACACACACACACACACACACACACACACACACACACACACACACACACACACACACACACACACACACACACACACACACACACACACACACACACACACACACACACACACACACACACACACACACACACACACACACACACACACACACACACACACACACACACACACACACACACACACACACACCACACACACACACACACACACACACACACACACACACACACACACACACACACACACACACACACACACACACACACACACACACACACACACACACACACACACACACACACACACACACACACACACACACACACACACACACACACACACACACACACACACACACACACACACACACACACACACACACACACACACACACACACACACACACACACACACACACACACACACACACACACACACACACACACACACACACACACACACACACACACACACACACACACACACACACACACACACACACACACACACACACACACACACACACACACACACACACACACACACACACACACACACACACACACACACACACACACACACACACACACACACACACACACACACACACACACACACACACACACACACACACACACACACACACACACACACACACACACACACACACACACACACACACACACACACACACACACACACACACACACACACACACACACACACACACACACACACACACACACACACACACACACACACACACACACACACACACACACACACACACACACACACACACACACACACACACACACACACACACACACACACACACACACACACACACACACACACACACACACACACACACACACACACACACACACACACACACACACACACACACACACACACACACACACACACACACACACACACACACACACACACACACACACACACACACACACACACACACACACACACACACACACACACACACACACACACACACACACACACACACACACACACACACACACACACACACACACACACACACACACACACACACACACACACACACACACACACACACACACACACACACACACACACACACACACACACACACACACACACACACACACACACACACACACACACACACACACACACACACACACACACACACACACACACACACACACACACACACACACACACACACACACACACACACACACACACACACACACACACACACACACACACACACACACACACACACACACACACACACACACACACACACACACACACACACACACACACACACACACACACACACACACACACACACACACACACACACACACACACACACACACACACACACACACACACACACACACACACACACACACACACACACACACACACACACACACACACACACACACACACACACACACACACACACACACACACACACACACACACACACACACACACACACACACACACACACACACACACACACACACACACACACACACACACACACACACACACACACACACACACACACACACACACACACACACACACACACACACACACACACACACACACACACACACACACACACACACACACACACACACACACACACACACACACACACACACACACACACACACACACACACACACACACACACACACACACACACACACACACACACACACACACTGGCGCTCGCTCTGCTGTGACAGCAATTGCCGACTGGCCCCGCCCCCGCGTCTGACCTGTTGTGACCTGTGTTGCCTGTGGCGGTGGCATTAGGCGTAACCTCCGGCAGGGCCATCCTTGTCCAGCTACGCCGGAGGCGTATTTCGGCTTCCCGTATTATAATTGCCACTTGCTAGTGTAAAACCGGACATAGGTCAGTCAAAAATATAGATATTGCTTTGAAATTTGGTTCGGGCATCGCCCATACTTGGTTCTCCAATATATCTTCCGGTTTTTTAATATGTTCCAAAATTTTGATTTCGTGGATTTTTTTCCAAAAAATAAGTTTTTCATCACAAAATCAACATTTTCAAATATATTCAAAAACTGAAAAATTTATTGGAGAACCAAGTATTGATGCCCAAACCGAATTTCAAAGCAATATCTATATTTTTGACTGACTAATTGCCACCGGTTGGCGTAAAACCGGACATATATGTCCGGTTTTACGCCAGCCGGTGGCAATTATAATGCGGAAAACCGAAATACGCACACGGGAGTGGGGTTATAAAACAGGTACGGCGTCAGTATGTTCGCTCAGAAACTATCAAACAGGACTGTGTGACTCATAGGTGCAGCCGAATAGGTATTCCCCATGCCTTTTTAAAAGAATGATTCATTGGTCGACGTGCGTCTGTACAAATAAATCGCATGTGTCATAATAGTCAGCTGCATTGCTGAGCTGAACAGTGGATCAACCCATAAATAGTCCGACTCTCAAGTTAACAAAGTGCGTTTTCCTGTGCATTTTTCAACAGTATAGCACGGAATTGTACTTGATAATCTTACCTTATAAAGGTGAATATTGAGATCGAAACATCCCTGCACGCGCGATATCCTCAAATGTTATATCCGCCAAATCGTAGATTATATAATATTATCAGTCGTGATCAACGCTATTGATACCCCCCCCACACACACACACACACGCACACATACACACGCACCGAAAGAAGCCTTCATCCGAAGCTGAGCCATGAGGATGTAAACCATCGTTCGTTCGTGTATTCACGTTAATCCGCTTTCGCGGCTTTTCATCAACGTCATGTCATATTATAAAACATAGTCAATAGGAATACACACAGGCACGCAATTCTTCACACATTCCATGCAATAATTGTCATATAGGGCAGCGCACAATCAAGTCGACTGGTTTCGGAGTAAGTATGTTCTAAGCGCTGGTTTAAATGGTGCGCCGCCGTTGTAGGTTGCACAAAACTGGTTGTACACTTCGACACCACTGTAAACCAGTTGCCTCCTACCCGCCTCGGTACGTATCCTTGGTAGTTTTAATCGATGGGCGTTTCGCTTGTCATGGCCATGGTCTGTCGCGCTGGCCAACGTACGGGCTATATCATTCGGATGCCCGTGGTGGACTCGTCCACCGTGGTGCCGGCAAACCTGACACTAATTGGTGACATGTCCTTCAACATCTGTCGTGTGCCGAACACTATCAGTTGGCTCTTAGTAGCGTTCACCTTCATGTTGTTGGCGCAGAACCATGCGTACAGTGTTGATAGTGCATGCTCCATCGTCGAGACTAAACTACTCAGGTTCGCCTTTTTGCCGGATACTAGGAGCTGTGTATCATCGGCAAATTGTACAACAGTGACTTCAGGTACATGCAAGCACATGTCGTTGGCGAATATAGCGAACAGCTGAGAGATCCACCTTGATAAATACCGGAAGTGATGTATAGGTAATGCCGAATCCATGGAGTGTGAATGTTGTATAGATTTAGTTTTTCTAATAATTTTTCGTGACAGATAACATCGAAACATTTTGAGAGGTCGAGCAGCACAATAATGGATATCTCTCCGCTGTCCATTGCTCTGTACGCCTTATCCGTTATCACAGATAAGGCAGTCTCGGTTGATCGGTTGCGCCGGTAGCCATGCTGTGCGTCCGTAAATAAATGATGCTCGTTAAAATACTCAACAATCTGACCATCTGACCATCAACAGATTCATCAGTTAGTTAGCCTGTTAGTCTGTCGTGACCGCCGTTATGAGTATCAGCTGGCATGTGCCTGTCATGACTGTCCAGGCACGTAGCCAGGATTTCGTCCAGGGAGGGGCGGCGCCTCGAAAGGGCCCTTCCCGAGCGTTGAAAGGGCCCCTTCCCAAGCGTTGAAAGCCCCCCCCCAAAAAAAAAAACGCATGAGAAGGCACGTTACAAGGCTGGAAAATGCAGTATGGCAGGTATGGCATGGGCCATACCAACGTTTAGGAGCTGGAGTTAGCAATCTGCCACATCAACTTTGCAACCAGCGACACGATTTTGGAATCAGCTATACCAACTTGGAATATTTTGTTAAGCTCAAGACCTGGAACTCTTAAACAAATTGCGCCGCGGAGCGGCGCGAAAATGTTGAGTTTTATACCCTGGGTTGCTTTCTCATCAATGCGTCGCATTGCGTATGGCGCGGACCTCTAAAATTGCTATATTGTGCGTTAAAAAGTGCGGGGAAAAAGTGCTAAAGTGAACTATTTTGCCCAATAATATAGGAAAGTAGCAACATAACATATAAATGCGCCGAGAAACTGACCGATTTTTTCCTAACCCGCATTTAATTGAAATTGTAGTTAAATTGCGCCGCGGAGCGGCGCGAACATTTTGAGTGTTATTCCCTGTACAACTGTATTCTTACTGTTGAAAGGCCCAAGGTCCTTTCAGATCGTCTAGGGGCCCCTCTGACCTTTTCTACGCCCTTCCGACCTGTCCAGGGACTCATCTGGCATCCGCGAAGCGAAAAGACATGATGTACTGAATCGCACGTTTGCTAGTAAATTCTCGGACCCTGGCGTAAATATGATACCTCCGACACCGGATTATGCGATAGGAAATCTGTCCTCATTTGACGTGTCGGAGGATCTTGTCCGTGCAATACTATTGTGTACAAACAGGAACAAGGCATGTGGTCCTGACGATGTGAGTGCCCGTATCATACACGAATGTGCGCATGAACTAGCCGTACCAATGACAAAGTTGTGTCGCTTGTCTATTGAACAAGGCGTTTGTCCGAAAGCTTGGAAACGTGCGAACATCGTACCTATTTTCAAAAAAGGGGATAAGTCGTGTGCGACGAACTACAGAAGCGTTATTTTGCTGCCACTGTTCAGTAAGATATTGGAGAAGGTGGTGTACAGTACGTTGCTGAGTCATGTGCGCCCGGTTCTCACTAGTCAGCAGCATGGTTTCATGCCGGGGCGTTCCTGTGTCTCGAACCTGGGGTCGATGTTGCGCGTGGCCTGGAACAACATATCCGCTGGCTCTCAAACAGACGTAATTTATACTGACTATAGTTCAGCATTTCAGAGTGTAAATCATAAACTCTTGGCTCTAAAAATGGAAAAATCGTATCTTATGACCGGAAAAGCACTGTCCTGGCTCAAATCGTACTTGTCTGAAAGAGAGCAGCGGGTTGTTGTGAATGGCAAATGCTCAGCGTGGGCCCCGGTACTGTCGGGGACGCCAGAAGGGGGGCTTTTGTCCCCTCTTCTGTTCGCATGTTATGTTAATGATCTGCCAGCTGCCGTACGCTCAGATTGTCTCCTGTTTGCCGATGATTTTAAACTATATGCTAGGGTTGACAGTTTTAGTGATGTTCGCGGCCTGCAGGCTGATATAGATGGGCTCTGCCAGTGGTCGGCAGCGTGGCAGTTAAAACTGAACCCAGCGAAATGTAAAATCCTCTCACTAACTCTGCGAACGAAACCCATCACAGGCGTTTACACGATGGGAAGTGAGGTGATTCAAAGAGTGCACGAAATGCGAGACCTGGGAGTGATGTTAGACGGAAAGTTGACTTTTGGTGCCCATGTAGACGCTGTGATGAAGAAAGCCAACAGGGCTCTCAGTGTTTTGATGAGATCGTTTCAAACCGGAAAAAATGGTCGCTCATTGTACGATTTCAATCCCAGGTCAATCATATCGACATACTGCGCAAATGTTCGATCTATACTAGAGTATGGCTGTGTTATATGGGGAGGAGCTGCCAACACGCACTTGAAAAGAACTGAAAAAGTTCAGCATAAGTTCCTGACTTGGCTCTGCGCTCGCTGTCGTGTTGCAGATGTCGCTTTGGATTATGATAGTCTTCTACGCCATTTCGGACTAGCATCTCTCGCTGCAAGAAGATTGCAATACGACATCATGCTCCTGAGAAACATTCACAACAACAAAATTGACTCGTCTTTCCTTGTAGAGTCATTCCCGTTGGCAGCTGCTCCCCGTGTACTCCGTAGCAGATTGTTGTGCCACGTGCCGCATGCCAGAGTGAACACGGTCAAGTCCAGTATGTTTGTCAGAATCCCTCGCCATTGCAACACGTTCCTAAACTCTACAAGGACCGTAGATATCTGGCATACAGGGATTGGTAATTTTAGGAAACATGTCATCGTATACTCCACTACAATACTCTAGTCAGTGTAATCATAGTGCTTTTACATCTCATAGGTCATGTCTTTTAGGTAGGCCGTGGGTATTTTTGAGTTGTCAGTCTAGTCATGTACTCATTTAAATATATCATGTCTTTGTCTTGTATCGCATTTTATATCACATGTTGTATGGTGTCTTTGATAATTTTAGGAAACATGTCATCGTTTACTCCACTACAATACTCTTAGTCAGTGTAGTCATAGTGTTTTATATCTCATAGGTCATGTCTTTTAGGTAGGCCGCATGTATTTTTGTGTTCAGTCTAGTCATGTACCCACTTAATATCTCATGTCTTTGTCTTATGTCGCATTTTATATCACATGTTGTATGGTGTCTTTTAGGTTGGTATGTTTGTGTTTTAGCGTGTGTTTCGCTACGTTTGTGACTTCATCTATAAGTGGGTTTGATTGGCCCGTTGATGATGATTGAAATAAACTAAACTAAACTAAATGTGGAGTGGGTGATATATATATATATATATATATATATATATATATATATATATATATATATATATATATATATATATATATATATATATATATATATATATATATATATATATATATATATATATATATATATATATATATATATATATATATATATATATATATATATATATATGATACAAAGAGGGCTTACTCTACAGGAAAAAATAAATTCGGATCTTTCGGGTATATTGTAGCACCCTGACGAAGGGTGTTACAATTTACCCAAAAGCTCCGCTTTTAATATTTGTATTGTGGTGTAAGTCCTCTTTGCATTTAATCTCCATCTGGGATCTCTACGTGCTTTGACCCTTCCGGTCTCACCAGAGATTCCTCTGACCTTCCAAAAAGCCCCTCTTGTGTGTCAAGGGGCCCATTCGGCCTGGTCAGAGGTCCTTCCGACCTGGCCAGGGACTGCACTGGCTGCTTTGTCGCCCTGCCGACATGCTCAGTGGCAGGAGCGGCGGATTGCGGGGCGCAGGGTACCCAAAATGCCCTCCTCAAATGAAAATCCTGGGGAGGGGAAGGGTCATGTTGCCCCCAGATTGAGCAAGCTAAAATATGGAGGGGGGGGGGGGGCAAAACTACCCTTTGCCCCCAGGATTTTCGACTGGGGGAATTTTGGGTACCCTGCCCCCGCAATCCGCCGCTCCTGCTCAGGGGCCCCTCCGACCTGCCCAGGGGCTCCTCCAGTCTGGCTAGGAACTCATCCGGCATTCAAGGGGTCTTCCGACCGGCCCAGGGACCCTTTCGGTCTAGCCAGGGGCCCCTCTGACTTGCCCAGGAGCCCCTCCGATCGGCCCAGCGACTCTTCTGGTCGGCCTGCGCTGGCTGCTTTGTCGCCCTGCCGGCATGCTCAAGGGGCCCTCCGACCTGCCCTGGGGCCCTTCCGTGCTGGCTAGGGGCTCATTCGGCATGTTCAGGGGCCCTTCTGACCCACCTAGGGGCCCTTTCGGTCTGGCCAGGGCCCCTCTGACCTGCAAATGGGCCCTCTTAACTTCCAAGGGGCCCTCTGGTCTGTCAAGGGGCCCTCCAACCTGATCAGGGGCCCTTATAACCTGGCAAAGGATTGCGCTGGCCGCTTTGTCGCCCTGTCGACATGCTCAGGGGTCTCTCAACCTGCCCAGGCCCCTCTGTGCTGGCTAGGGACCCATTCGACGTGTTTGGGGGGCCATTCGACGTGTTCAGGGGGCCCTCTGACCCGCTCAGGGGCCCTTTCGGTCTGGCCAAGGGCTCCTCTGACATGCACAGGGCTCTTTTGAACGTACAAGGGGCCCTCTGGTCTTTCAGAGAGGGCCCAGGTGGGCCTAAAGGGCCTCTGAAGTCCTCTAAACTCTCTAAAGACCACGCTTCGTGTAGTAAAGAGCCTATGATACCGCGCTTCGCGCGGTCTCGTCGGCCCTTTTCGGCGCGCGCAGCGCGCCGAAAAGGGCCCTCGCGCGCCAAAAAGGGTCTCCTGGCCTCCAGGGGGGGGCCGCCCCCGCCGCCCTCCCCTTGGCTACGTGCCTGTGACTGTCACATGACAGACATGCCCCACACTGTGTGACGTCGTGCTGTCACATGACGTCACATAGTGTTCTGTTGTTTCGCATCGCCCCCGACCTCCAGTTTCCCCACCAGGAAGAGCGGCAAGGGATGCCGTGATGTGATTGCATCTCCGAGGAATTTCACTGCATGTTCTCCTTCCTAGTCGTGTCGCAACAGTTTTATCTACTGCCATGAGGTTTAGCGTTGAACTTTAGGCCCGTAATTTTGCCTGTCTGGCGGTTAGTGTTGTTCGCTCAAAGTCGACGAAGGTTAATTGATAGTAAACCTTGTTTAGCGCCCGTTTAATGACGATGCAAGTTATCCATATGCTTGATAATGTAAGAGCACTAGACTCGAGCTTGTAACGATCACGACTCACGATCGTGCAATTCGTGATAAGGTGTCCGACACCTGATGCAACAATTATGGCATGTTTGGGTATCCTGAAATTGCTGGTTGTGAGGTCAAACAGACAGTATATTAATATAGAAAAATATGAATAATAGCGTTCACAAAGAGAGATGATGAACAGGTCTGTTTAAATATTTGATGGCTGCATATTTTGCAGCGCAGGTGCAACAAAGCTAGCACCTGGAGGATCAATGTATTACATTATATATTGCATCTTTAAGCGTTGCTTTAATATATGTACTTAGTAATGGAGAAGGGGGAATCCTAGTATTTTAAAACACTACCACATATTTAATTGCATGAATATCTGGTTTTTCTTCTTAGTTATTTGAGAGCTAATTTTGCTTAAAGCATTTTAAGTGAAGTCCATTCATTTGCCAACAATGTATTCCATTGTCCTTTATAGAGACTCGGTTGAGTGTGTGTGCACTCTTATGTGTACACCTTTAACACGCGCACTACCGATGGGGCAGCAATCTGCCCCCCCCCCCCCCCCCTGAGGTTTTCATGAAAAGTAGAAAAACGACGGAGCGTAGCACCGCCAAATTTGGCAGAGATGTTTGAGCATCAATTACCCACAGTGGTTAATTTTTGATTTAGCGCGCATAAATTCCCGAGGGTCGCTGACGGTACCCAACACGTACCCTGGGGTACCCTGGGGTACCTTGGGGTACCATGGGGTGCGGGTACCTACCCTGGGGTACCTTTGAGTACCCTGGGGTACGGGTACCTACCCTGGGGTACCTTGGGGTCAGGGATAAAAAATAACGCCAACTCGACAACGTCGTTGGTAGTAAACCAAACGATGATTTGTAGCAAAACTGGCCAATGACAAGACACAAAAACTACACTATCATTGCTGCGGTATATGTTTGAATGAGTCACTTTTTGGTTTGTGTAGATCTTGTATACTTATGGGGCTGTTTTGTATCTTCACGGCTGGTTGATTTCTGTTTTCTGGAGATATTTTGAAATGTTATAGGTTGCTAGCGAGAAATGGGAAAATATCACCATAAGTGAGCAAATATCACAAGGTTCTCGCAAAATCTTGAGACTTTAAACGTACCATTTAAGGAAATTACCGCTACCCGAGATAGATAATATTGTAGCAAAAAAAAAAACGCCAACATGAATCGGCAGCGAGTGATACAGGTTGTATATTTTTGTATCACGCATAATACGAATAAAGGACATCAAATTGTACTTCAAAATATTCCAATATCTTTTAATAAAATGTTTTTACAGTTATTCGCAGGTCATGTTTTTTTTTAAATATTCGCAACACAATGAAGCATAGAGATTTCAAGAGTCTGCTTTTTATGGTACACCATCACAAGTTAGGGCGGTCGGGCGACGGCCACGTCGGGCGGCTTGCGCTAGGGTGCGACCCCGGACGTTCCCTAGTATTAGTCGTATTTGTCCGGAAGTAGGCAGCGTGACTGTGAAAACAGTGCTGACGTGGAGAAGGGAACGTGTGGGACACATTTGGCGCCTACCTCGGAAACTGTGAGTGCGGAATTAGCCTAAAATCGCCCAAGAAGCTTTGATTTTTCTGACAAACCTCGTCGCGTCAGTGACTGTCCTTGTCGTACCTGTGATGTCATTTCTGAAGAAAGACCACCCTCAAGTCATTGATAAACTCCAAATTGAACGAAGTTTACGTGACCGACTTCTGATTTCCGACTTTCTGGACCGTTTTCAAGAAATCACCAAAAGACTCAGAACTATATTTTTGCAGACAGACGATGGGCGCATGAACACCGACATCAATCTGTCGACACCCGCCTTCCCCGTCAACCCCTCTCCAATGTCGCCCGCCGCGGCCCGATACCGGGCCCGAATCATCCTCAGTCGAACCGGGTCGGTCGGCCGCCGCCGTTAACGACGACCTTGGGACGGCGGCGACGCAGGACAGCCGGCCGGCGGCGACTGAGGCGGAGGGGATGCAGCCGCAGGGGTGGAAGCATGGGCGCATCCAGAGGGGAGGGGGCACGGGGACATGGCCCCCTAATCCTCCTGAAATCGGCGCAAATTTGACACATTTACTGAGATAATATAAAATCTAAGCAACTTTTGCTAAGGAAAGTTTGTTTTAAATCAATTATCGATGCACAAGCCAGCGAAATCCGATGAGTTTTCAGAATTGTGTGATACTTTTTGGGATCCCCCCGCTCCCCCCCCCCCCCCCAACTGACCCAAACCACCCATTCTGGATCCGCCCATCGGTGGAAGGAAGGTGAAATGGAGGTAGATAATGGGAAGCAATCAATATAGGCAATTACATGGATATATTCGATACGTCATATGAATGGATGTTGGAAGGCAGAATATAGTCGTCTGTGCTATTGTAAATGTTGAACCTGTTTTGACATTAAATCAACAAGTGTCTTTACCATGAGGATACGATTAGCTTGGTGTCCAGGTGGGTAGATCGGCACTTGGGTATAGCAATAAGCCTGGCCTAGCTGCAAAACAAGAACCGGTTAACACGCGCAGTGGAGAGGGGTATGCCACTAACACGCAGTGGAGAGGGGGGCACTTTAGTGTCCCCCCCCCCCCTAAGATCTCCGTCAGTATGAGAGCTAGAATGATAAAACGTACAGGGTAGGTAGGTGCTATGATTATCTACATTTTGCAAAATTGTATTGACCTTCGGTCAATATCTTCAAGGTCAAACGAGGTCACGAAGGTCAAATCTGGCCAAATGTCACCATTTTTGGAATTTGACCTCTGTGACGTCACAGATCACCAACAATGTGTCCAAAATTGCTTCCGAGGATGAACATTGACATTGTCTAACGAATGGCGTTTTAATGATCCCGATCCGACTGTTGGTTCCGAAGATATCGATTTTCCGACCGCGATTCTGGCCGCCATCTTGGACTAAAAATCCATATAACTCAAAAATGCATCGACCGATTTGATTTTTATTGCGTCAAACGATCCTCTATTGAGTTGGCGTTAATGCCACGCAACAAACACCGCCCTTCTCTGCTTCTTTGTCGAAATATTCACGAAAAACATGTGGGGGGGGGGGGCACAAAAGTGCCCCCACCCTCCACTGCGCGTGTTAAATAACGTTGCACCACCTGCTGAACAGCTTGATAGGTTTTGTTACCGAATTTTCGCATTAGCAGATATATACATTTGCAATCAACAAAATGGAAATGTAGAAATTGAAATGTGTAGAAATGTAGCTTCGATGAGAATGTAATGAAACTCGATATAAAAGTAGATTCGATGAAAAAGTGTAGCAAAATTGGGCTCCGTCAAATTCGGTTGGTAGCAAATTTTACCTCTTTTTGACCCCTGCTTGGGGTACCCTGGGGTACGGGTACCTACCCTGGAGTACCTTGGGGTGCCCTGGGGTACCTTTGGACACTGAAAGCGAGTTTTGCGTTAAAAAAATGTCACTAAGCAATTATAATTTTGAAAACTCGTGGCATTTTATGTTTTTTTGGGGACATAGGCCATATGAGCATGCAATTTTCCCTTCCGTATAAATTCACCGGGGTCGCTTACGACACCCAAAACGTACCCTGGGATACTTTTGAGCGCTGTTTGCGTTTTTTAACACCATTACATCATTGCAATGCTGTAATGGTAGAAATCATGGTGGCAGGTGCAAAGCAATGCATTGCTTTGGTGCCAAATACGGCACTAACGGCCACCATGTATGCAACTATTTTTCCAAATTTGCCATGTTTGAGCGTCTATAACGAGCAAGGTGGTGCAAGGTGGCAAGAGCAGCGCATTGTATCCGAAGTAACTCGAGGTGCTTTTTATGGCTGTATAGGTTTCATCTCTCCCTAGCGTTACCTTCATTGTTGATTTCCTACTTCAAAATGAAAACAAAAATCCAACGAAATGTATTTGTGATATGCGAAGTTGACCAAACCGGAGCTTTGTAATCCGGGAAGTTATTACCTCTGAAATAGATTCAATGAAGTCTCTGCTCGGTGTTATCAAACTTATTTGAGCTCACGGGTGCCGATTGTCCCATATTTTTCACGTTTTATAACATCACACATTTTGACAGCTCACTGGCTCTGTGCGGAAGATGCCACTTTGACCGTAAGTTGCAGTGTCATAATGCTTTCAAATCGATCAACCATGGCGATTTTCGAAAAATACAGACAATTTCCAATTGATATCGGTAAAAAATATAATTCCGAAACTCATGCTTCCGGACTTTATGCGGGCTAAATCGCAAAATTCACCACTGTGACATGGTGTGAAATTGTTGACCTAAGGTCAACTCAGGTCAGGTCACCAGGTCAAGTCAAGTGTGAAGTGACCCCACGTCCAAAAAAGTTTACTGTCGTGTCACAGCCACAGTGATTGCCGAACGGTGTGAAACTCACAGGATGTCATCGGGCCATAAGAACATACAATTCGTATATCTCCAATGTTTCGTGACGGTCGGTTAAGGCGATGTCGTGACCTCCCCATTATAAGTCAACGGGGAAAAATAAAACACGTATAAACCCATTGGATATGGCTAAATTTGACCAGTTTTCACCAGATCCGCCACTCTTCTGCCAAATGCAAAGCCCTATGTCACATTGCTGTTCTTTGACCTCTACGAGGTCAACTCTGGTGACCCCCAGGTCACGTATAATTTGTATTCAATAACTATTTTCCAAATCAAGGTAGAGCAATGAAGTTTTCACCATTGTCTTTGGCTTATCGAGACGAATAAATGTATGTAAAATTGATCTTCACCTGACCATGACCTGACCTGAAGTCAGGTTAATTTTTAGATATGACCAACTAGGTTACCCAATATATCATTCGATGCGTCTTGATGAGACAAACACAATGGCGAAAACTGTTTTTACTCCATCATGCTTCTGTCAAAAGTTATTCTATAGAGAAAAAAACGGCCATTTTAAAGTGTTTCAAATTCAATGGCTTCTGCTGACCTAACTATTGACATTAGGCCATATCTGATGAAATTTCAGTGACAGGAAATTCAAATATCTTTCGAATGTTTTCTTCCCACGCGTCACCAACTCTTTTAGTTGTCGAGATATATTCCGTTTTATTAAGGACACATATATAACCGAAGTTTGATATTTGGTGACCTCTGATGACCGCAATATTGACCTGACCTAAAAAAAAAACGATATGCTTTCGATATAGCTTGTCTCAAACTATCTAACACCGTATTTCGATTGTCTCTACGTTGCGTGGGTTTCGAGATCTGGAGGGGGGCGACCTCCCCCCCCACACACACACACGCACACACCCGGGGCAGTTCGTGGTTGGCGCGGACCCCCGTCAGTGCGCGTGTTATAGCAGCAATGATCTGCTACTCGCGTGTGTACACACAGTGATAGCGGTATCTAGTGTCGCAGCAATGATCTGCTACACACAGTGATATCGGTATCTAGTGTCGCAGCAATGATCTGCTACACACAGTGATAGCGGTATCTAGTGTCGCAGCAATGATCTGCTACACACAGTGATAGCGGTATCTAGTGTCGCAGCAATGAGCTGCTACACACAGTGATAGCGGTATCTAGTGTCGCAGCAATGATCTGCTACACACAGTGATATCGGTATCTAGTGTCGCAGCAATGATCTGCTACACACAGTGATAGCGGTATCTAGTGTCGCAGCAATGATCTGCTGCTCACAGTGATATCGGTATCTAGTGTCGCAGCAATGATCTGCTACACACAGTGATATCGGTATCTAGTGTCGCAGCAATGATCTGCTGCTCACAGTGATATCGGTATCTAGTGTCGCAGCAATGATCTGCTACACACAGTGATATCGGTATCTAGTGTCGCAGCAATGATCTGCTACACACAGTGATTGCGGTATCTAGTGTCGCAGCAATGATCTGCTACACACAGTGATAGCGGTATCTAGTGTCGCAGCAATGATCTGCTACTCACAGTGATATCGGTATCTAGTGTCGCAGCAATGATCTGCTACACACAGTGATATCGGTATCTAGTGTCGCAGCAATGATCTGCTGCTCACAGTGATATCGGTATCTAGTGTCGCAGCAATGATCTGCTACACACAGTGATAGCGGTATCTAGTGTCGCAGCAATGATCTGCTACACACAGTGATAGCGGTATCTAGTGTCGCAGCAATGATCTGCTACACACAGTGATATCGGTATCTAGTGTCGCAGCAATGAGCTGCTACACACAGTGATATCGGTATCTAGTGTCGCAGCAATGATCTGCTGCTCTAATGCGCACACTTCAGTAGAGCAGCAGTAACGAGCTCTCCTCTCATCACTCGTATGTATAGAGTCTCTATATTGCAGCAGTAAAACGTTCTGCTACTCTCGTGTGTATCCCTCAGCAGTGTATCAGTATCGTACTGCAGCTGCTGACTATCTGCAGACGACTAAGTCCAGCTCCTCCTCCGTACGGCTGCCACTCGGCTGCCCCGTATGGGGAGTGCGTGCGTTCAGCCTCCATCTTGCCCGCCTGAGCAATGGCGGCTGTGCGTGACCTGTTGGTCCAGATTATTCCGCCTACCGACGTCACAGAGATCTCCCGATCTCGCCCCTGGCTCATGAGCCGTAATGTGCATCACACTGCACGCAGCTGCACCCGTGGTCTGCTGCAGGGACGCTGCCAGCCGCCGGTCCTGTGTTGACCCGTGGTCTGCTGCAGGGACGCTGCCAGCCGCCGGTCCTGTGTTGACCCGTGGTCTGCTGCAGGGACGCTGCCAGCCGCCGGTCCTGTGTTGACCCGTGGTCTGCTGCAGGGACGCTGCCAGCCGCCGGTCCTGTGTTGACCCGTGGTCTGCTGCAGGGACGCTGCCAGCCGCCGGTCCTGTGTTGACCCGTGGTCTGCTGCAGGGACGCTGCCAGCCGCCGGTCCTGTGTTGACCCGTGGTCTGCTGCAGGGACGCTGCCAGCCGCCGGTCCTGTGTTGACCCGTGGTCTGCTGCAGGGACGCTGCCAGCCGCCGGTCCTGTGTTGACCCGTGGTCTGCTGCAGGGACGCTGCCAGCCGCCGGTCCTGTGCTGACCCGTGGTCTGCTGCAGGGACGCTGCCAGCCGCCGGTCCTGTGTTGACCCGTGGTCTGCTGCAGGGACGCTGCCAGCCGCCGGTCCTGTGTTGACCCGTGGTCTGCTGCAGGGACGCTGCCAGCCGCCGGTCCTGTGTTGACCTGTGGTCTGCTGCAGGGACGCTGCCAGCCGCCGGTCCTGTGTTGACCTGTGGTCTGCTGCAGGGACGCTGCCAGCCGCCGGTCCTGTGTTGACCCGTGGTCTGCTGCAGGGACGCTGCCAGCCGCCGGTCCTGTGTTGACCTGTGAGGCGCGGGCGGGACGCTGCCAGCCGCCGGTCCTGTGTTGACCTGTGGTCTGCTGCAGGGACGCTGCCAGCCGCCGGTCCTGTGTTGACCCGTGGTCTGCTGCAGGGACGCTGCCAGCCGCCGGTCCTGTGCTGACCCGTGGTCTGCTGCAGGGACGCTGCCAGCCGCCGGTCCTGTGTTGACCCGTGGTCTGCTGCAGGGACGCTGCCAGCCGCCGGTCCTGTGTTGACCTGTGAGGCGCGGGCGGGACGCTGCCAGCCGCCGGTCCTGTGTTGACCCGTGGTCTGCTGCAGGGACGCTGCCAGCCGCCGGTCCTGTGTTGACCTGTGAGGCGCGGGCGGGACGCTGCCAGCCGCCGGTCCTGTGTTGACCCGTGGACTGCTGCAGGGACGCTGCCAGCCGCCGGTCCTGTGTTGACCCGTGGTCTGCTGCAGGGACGCTGCCAGCCGCCGGTCCTGTGTTGACCTGTGAGGCGCGGGCGGGACGCTGCCAGCCGCCGGTCCTGTGTTGACCCGTGGTCTGCTGCAGGGACGCTGCCAGCCGCCGGTCCTGTGTTGACCCGTGGTCTGCTGCAGGGACGCTGCCAGCCGCCGGTCCTGTGTTGACCCGTGGTCTGCTGCAGAGACGCTGCCAGCCGCCGGTCCTGTGCTGCACCCGTGGTCTGCTGCAGGGACGCTGCCAGCCGCCGGTCCTGTGTTGACCCGTGGTCTGCTGCAGGGACGCTGCCAGCCGCCGGTCCTGTGTTGACCTGTGAGGCGCGGGCGGGACGCTGCCAGCCGCCGGTCCTGTGCTGACCTGTGAGGCGCGGGCGGGACGCTGCCAGCCGCCGGTCCTGTGCTGACCTGTGAGGCGCGGGCGGGACGCTGCCAGCCGCCGGTCCTGTGTTGACCTGTGAGGCGCTGGCGGGCGGCGCGGCGGGCTGATGCGCGCGGGGCTGCGGTGCCGGGGCCACGGGGCTGGTAGACAGGAGGGTAGGTTTCACCAGGTCAGTGGCTGCATGTCGCCTCATGCTATAGTCGGGAGTTGTCACTGACAGGGGGGTAATCGCTGACAGGGGGTTGTCACTGACGGGGGGGGGGGATTGTCGCAAGGGCGTTGTCGGATACTGACATGGCGGAAATCACGGAAGGAATGCTGACCACTGGTCACGATCGCACAGGTGCAGCCAAGGGAAGGACTGCTTGTCTGATTGTTTCCGAAATGTGGCTGAATTTTATGGTGGCGGTGTATTGGATAATACATCAGGGGCAGTCATGTGTTGTTCTACAGTGTCTACAGTGATGGCAGTCATGTGTTGTTCTACAGTGTCTACAGTGATGGCAGTCATGTGTTGTTCTACAGTGTCTACAGTGATGGCAGTCATGTGTTGTTCTACAGTGTCTACAGTGATGGCAGTCATGTGTTGTTCTACAGTGTCTACAGTGATGCCAGTCATGTGTTGTTCTACAGTGTCTACAGTGATGGCAGTCATGTGTTGTTCTACAGTGTCTACAGTGATGGCAGTCATGTGTTGTTCTACAGTGTCTACAGTGATGGCAGTCATGTGTTGTTCTACAGTGTCTACAGTGATGCCAGTCATGTGTTGTTCTACAGTGTCTACAGTGATGGCAGTCATGTGTTGTTCTACAGTGTCTACAGTGATGCCAGTCATGTGTTGTTCTACAGTGTCTACAGTGATGCCAGTCATGTGTTGTTCTACAGTGTCTACAGTGATGCCAGTCATGTGTTGTTCTACAGTGTCTACAGTGATGCCAGTCATGTTTTGTTCGTGGAACAGTGAATGGGACATTTCCCCACGGAATGATAATGACAGAGCAGTTAGTGCTCAAAGCTCGGACACACGATAACAAACGCTGCTCCATGAATTCGGCTAGATTGGTGCATAGTGCATACCGAGTGCAAATGTTAAGTTAGCACCATCTAGTCGGCGCGCTGGAAGTCACAATCGGCATCAAATGCGTAGGGCCAAAAGTGTGCATGCAAAATATAAAATCTGTCATCGGGATTTTTGGTCGATAAGGGTTAACCGATGTGGTAAGTCAGACGATAAAAGGACGTCAGTAACACACGTTCTAGAGTACAATTACGTGCTCTTTGAATTCGTGTTACGAAAAAATACTGCAGGTTCAAAAGCTTTCGGTATAATAGATGATTACTGAACTAATTCTGTTAATTGTAGCATGAATTAAAAAAACTCCGCGCATATTTATCAAGTTGTTTTCTATTGTTTACTTCTGTAGGTCCGTTACTCCACAGCGTACAGACTCGTTTCATTGAGCAGTAAATCCCTGCGGATAGATGGCGCAGCGATCGCTGTCGTTCCGCGGTGGCGGTCACGGACATCAGACGAGGCTCGGCCATCCCGTGCGGCTCATATTCGCATCATCAGCGGGCGGCAGATGAGCCGTGCGCGCCTGCTGGAGTAATGGTGTGACCTCCGGGCTCTGTAGACCGTAGGGCGTACTATTACTCTTGTGTGGATTGTGTGGATCCTGATTACTTGTGTGGAGGTGTGTGGTGCTTGTGTGCTTGTGTGCTTGTGTGCTTGTGTGCTTGTGTGCGTGTGTGCTTGTGTGGAGGTGGGTGGTGCTTGTGTGCTTGTGTGGAGGTGTGTGGTGCTTGTGTGCCTGTGTGCTTGTGTGGAGGTGTGTGGTGCTTGTGTGGAGGTGTGGAGGTGTGTGGTGCTTGTGTGCTTGTGTGCTTGTGTGATTGTGTGCTTGTGTGCTTGTGTGCTTGTGTGCTTGTGTGGAGGTGTGTGGTGCTTGTGTGCTTGTGTGATTGTGTGATTGTGTGGAGGTGTGTGGTGCTTGTGTGCTTGTGTGGAGGTGTGTGGTGCTTGTGTGATTGTGTGCTTGTGTGGAGGTATGTGGTGCTTGTGTGCTTGTGTTGAGGTGCGTGGTGCGTGTGTGCTTGTGTGCTTGTGTGGAAGTGGGTGGTGCTTGTGTGGAAGTGGGTGGTGCTTGTGTGCTTGTGTGCTTGTGTGGAGGTGTGTGGTGCTTTTGTGCTTGTGTGCTTGTGTGGAGGTGTGTGGTGCTTGTGTGCTTGTGTGCTTGTGTGGAGGTGTGTGGTGCTTGTGTGGAGGTGTGTGGTGCTTGTGTGGAGGTGTGTGGTGCTTGTGTGGAGGTGTGTGGTGCTTGTGTGGTTGTGTGCTTGTGTGGAGGTGTGTGGTGCTTGTGTACGTGTGTGCTTGTGTGGAGGTGTATGGTGCTTGTGTACTTGTGTGCTTGTGTGCTTGTGTGCTTGTGTGGAGGTGTGTGGTACTTGTGTGCTTGTGTGGATGTGTGGAGGTGTGTGATGCTTGTGTGCTTGTGTGGAGGTGTGGAGGTGTGTGGTGCTTGTGTGTTTGTGTGCTTGTGTGGAGGTGTGGCCGAGAGGAGGCTGTGACACCCTCACACATTGACGAGAAAGGAGATAGAACGCCCACTGATCGGTTAACCCATCAACGGTACGGGCAGTATAGGTTGTCTGATATTATCTCGTCAACGAATTGTATTTTGACAACTGGACATATAAAACCATGGCATGAAACCGTAGAACATCTCACTCGAGAAAAATGACTGGGAAACTGTCCCAGGGATTTGTTAGTGTTCGACATGCTTGTTTCACACACGATAATCGTTGTAATCTGATGAACATGTCAACCTCACAAATAATGTTACGTTAACAAAGACGTTTATCGAACGGACCACGATTAATAATGCAATGGTCACCAATGTTTCAGCTTCTGGGATAACGAAAATCCACTGTGCGCCTGTTCCCGTGGCGCCTCTTACTTCCTCTAACCTCCTCCAAGTTGCTCCAACTTGCAACTATCTGTGCAATAGGATACGACAGTTGCAAGTTGGAGCAACTTGGAAGAGGTTAGAGGCGCCACGGGAACAGGCCCTATATCTTCTTTCCACGACAATTTTTGTATCGATCAAATGGACCCAAATATACAAACCATGTGCATGCATCCGAGTGAGTCAAAGATATATACTGAACTTCAGCAGCGAAAATGTTTCTGGTCGCTTGCTAGATATATGCGGAATTGCGTGCATGAAAGCTATTTGCCCAGTGATGTTAACATGGCGGTCGAGGACAGTGGTACTTCGACACGGCATCTGTCTCCTGTCCAAACTGTCATTCAGTACACGCTTACATGCAACGAAATATGCGTGTTGCATTACTTTCAACTGCCTATGTATGAAAATTAAGACATTCTGCTTTTATCTTTGCGACGTTCAACAATAAATAAAATTCCTACTGATCTACTTTATTTTACCTCACGGTTAACAACTAGCACAAAATTTGCTAGTTGTTATATATACTGTTCTCCTGTGTCTCGATTTCAAATTTCCTCTCCGACATCCGCTTTATAATCTATTCTCGCAGTTGATCTGGAGATATATCCGCCGAGCCGGGTATGGCAGCACGCAGCGTACCATTTTGCCTCACATTTTCCTCAATTGCCTGATCGTATCAGCCTTGCTGGTATGCCAACTCCATCCATTTCCCCGAACAGAGATTTGCACGACCGCCGGCTGGTCTCGCGAACAGGCGCACCTTCCTCCACCTCTAGGTGGAGGCGCGGCTATAGCTGCGCCGAGGCTGGTCGCAAGACAACACTGACGTGCTGACGTGCTGCACTGACGTGCTGACGTACTGACGTGCCTTATTGACGTGATGTAGTGATGTATTGGCATGCTTTGCTTCGTTGCCACAGTTCAACATCCCACCAGTCAAACGTCTGCCGTCGTGCTAATAATATCTGGCCAGTCTAACATGCCTACTCTAGAGCTCTACGTTAACATTTCGACGCATGTTCAGACTCTGAACTGCGAGGCCCGGTCTCCCACCCGGTGCGTTTTTCTCCTGTTTACCGGGTTGTTTTCCCGTGTTCCGCGTTTCAATTTCCCCGTCACATTTCCCGTCGCATTTCCCGTCGCATCTCGTCGCATTTCCCGTCGCATTTCCCGTCGCGTTTCCCGTCGCATTTCCCGTCGCATTTCTCGTCGCATTTCCCGTCGCGTTTTCCGTCGCATTTCCAGGCGTATTTCCGGCGTATTCTGTTCTCTGACATAATCTCCCGGTGTGCCCTGAAGGCACGTTCTACCACCTCAGCCCACGCAACACAATATGACCGCCGCCGCCCCGCCGCACAATGGGCGATAACGGCCTGCTAGCGCGACATGGGGTTAAAAATAATATTTCAAAAATGACTATTTATACGGCTCATTTTCTAGCAAAATGGCCATAGCATGAAAGCATAACACCGATTCACCAATACATTTTGTTTATTTGTATGCACCATGTCTTCAGACACACACTATTGTTCAGCCGCCGATATTGCTATGGTGCGCCTCATTCTCATCGCATGGATATATGCTAATGTGAGAGGTGAAGAACGTTTCGTAGAGGCTTTGTGATATTTTTTCTTTAAAGTACAAATCATCAGCAGCCCGCAATACCTATATATGACCTTTTCATGTGAATTAGCAATTTTATATTCTAACATTAAGTGAGGTATGTTATTTGAAGTGGCTGGCCAACAGAATCAAAACTTGAATTAATCCTACAATTTTCATTCCACGGTTCTTCGCTTTGATGAAACATTTGTCTGCCTCGTTAGAGTTTATACTGTGTGCCTATTAAAAGAAACCTTGCGCATATTTGCGCGTTTTATTTTGGAGCTTATTTTAAAGTGTGCATCACTATTAACTCTGCGCCATTACAATGCCCGGATCTCTGTTTTCTCTAGTTAACTGGCCGTACAAAGGCCATTTTTTACAGATAAAAGTATAAATATCGCAAATGACAAGGGCTACAAAATAGCTATCTCGGATTTTCGATTTTCTTTACCCAAAACAAAAAAAAGAAAAAGAAATGTTCAAAAAGATGCCCTCAAAATACAACTTTTCAAACATTTTCCAAAAACCGGAATATATGTTGGAGAACCACATATGGCCCAAACCCAAACCAAATTTGAAAGCAATATCTTTTGTTTTAACTGACTTATGGCTCCCTAAGTAAGAGTAACTCATGACGTCATATTTGTTATTGCGTTTTTGGCTTTTATGGACAAGCTACAGACAAATAAATTCGAGCACTGTATTTCTGAGAGAAAACCGGTCAAGAAACATACCTTTTGTATTTATATTTATCAATTTCAAATTTTGACCTTATGTGACCTGACCTCGATCTGAGCTGAGCTTGACACTAACTTCACTTAAAGGAGGTCAGATGATAAAATGACTGTCACTTTCGAATTATACGAGTACAATAGCCCATAGAACATGTGTCGCATGACTTTCGTAGATTTTCTGCGCATAGTGACTTTTTGTGACCTGACCTTGACCTTGACCTTTGCCAAGAATCTCACTTTAGCTCATGCGGGATGTGTATTATATCTTTGGGAGCATTTTCGGTGATCATGGTCGCAATCAAAGGCTTTGGATGGAAAGTATGGCCCATAAACTCAAATGCCTCGATTTTGACCTTTGACCCGACTTTGACCTAATACGTGCCCTCAATTCTACAATTGCGAGTATACTTTAGATGCGAGTCACTGAGGGCTTTCGAATGCCGCCTTGCGCATTTCGCTGCGATCATTGGTTCCGGAGATTACCAGGGGGGGGGGGCAATACTTGCCCCCCCCCCCGGTCAATGCCGGGTTAAACCCAGATAAAAGAAAGTGCATATTTTGAGCTTCCTGATTCATCAGCTATCGATTGATATGCTACATGTTCAAACCGATGCCGTAAATTGAAGCAGAAACGCCGTGTCTCGCTAAAAATCCGTTCTCACCCACTGTGCGCCGCCCCGCCGCCCCGCCGGTCGGTCGGTCAGACGCACCGAGACCACTGAACTCTATAACAACTGAGACAGGTCATGACACACTTCCTTTGTGCCGTTACTTCGGCCTTCTGCCTGCGCCCCGCACAGAGCACGGCCTTCGCGACGCACGGTGTACGGCCGCTACGCAGTATACATGGCTACGTCTCTACGGCAGTAGACAGTTACTACGGCAGTACAAACCCCACGCTACTACAGTGCAGCGGTACGGTCACACCACTTACACAGCTGGACAGACTGCCACGACCCTAACTCAATAATATCGGAGGCTGTGCAGATAAGACTATTAATGCTGGTTATAGGGGGGCGTAAAGGCGTAAAGGCGTAAAGGCGTAAAGGCGTAAAGGCGTAAAGGCGTAAAGGCGTAAAGGCGTAACGGCGTAAAGGCGTAAAGGCGTAAAGGCGTAAAGGCGTAAAGGCGTAAAGGCGTAAAGGCGTAAAGGCGTAAAGGCGTAAATGTGTAAAGGCGTAAAGGCGTAAAGGCGTAAAGGCGTAAAGGAGTAAAGGCGTAAAGGCATAAAGGCGTAAAGGTGTAAAGGCGTAAAGGCGTAAAGGCGTAAAGGCGTAAAGGCGTAAAGGCGTAAAGGCGTAAAGGCGTAAAGGCGTAAAGGCGTAAAGGCGTAAAGGCGTAAATGCGTAAAGGTGTAAAGGTGTAAAGGTGTAAAGGCGTAAATGCGTAAATGCGCAAAGGCGTAAAGGCGTAAAGGCGTAAAGGCGTAAAGGCGTAAAGGCGTAAAGGCGTAAAGGCGTAAAGGCGTAAAGGCGTAAAGGCGTAATAGCGTAACAGCGTAAAGGCGTGAAGGCGTAAAGGCGTAAAGGTGCAGGTGTGGGCGCGTGGGAGTAGACGGCATCAGGCGCAGACATGGAATGCTTGTGAATCTGGTCATTGGAGGAGGTGGCCAGTCGCTCCGGCAGTCAGGAGGAAGTGGCCAGTCGCTCCGGCAGTCACTGCAAACAGCTGGATAACCCACACAGGAATTGTGGAGCGTAGGTTTTGGAGCTGACCTAAACTCCATTTCAATAATTGCTGTGAATTTGCAGAGGTTGCAGTGAAGAGAAATGCCAGGCAAGGGCAGACAGCTTTGCGCAACGTGCAGTTATATGCCTTTATTTAATTAATAATCACCACATGCTGCACAAGCGCGTTGACTACGTTTAATAATAATATCGTATGCCTATATGATTATACATTTGCACTGAGTTTGCACCACTACCAGCCTGGCGTGACAACAGCTATACGTAGAACATGAAAAAATGCGTCTTATGAACATGTAACCTCAATTGGCGCTGTTGGGCGTGGCTAGTTAGGCGACTGATCTGTGTAAATCACGTGAGCGGGGCTGGCGGAAAATGGAACTGGGCGTATCCTGGCAGGCGCCATCGCCAGCTGTCTGAGCCGTCTGGGTTGACAGGCTGTTTTGTAACGTTCGTACTGCGCATATCCGAGGGAGAAACTGTGATGTGCTCTGCCGCGGGGGACAGCGTGTTGTAATAGACGAGAGGTGTTACGGACGAAAATGATTATCCCTGTGTCTGGTTCGGACCGCCTGGCGCTCGGGAAGTCTGAGGTGCCCGGCTGCGTCCGGCGACGTCCAGCGGCGCAGCTGGCAGTTATTGGGACCATTAACGCACTGTTTACTTTTCCCACGTCAGCGGCCACCCGGGCTCCATGTTTCCGGGTCAGGCCCACGTGTGCCGGGTTTTGTCGCGCTATCGTTTCTGAGTCGCGCCCACGCGGGCACGTCAGTACTTCGGAGGGACCCGCGGGTGGCACACACGCACGGCGTGCGCCCCCGTCCCGGTACTCGTGTTCCGTGTTGCAATACTTGCGAGGGCATCGAAGGACCACACACGTGCGACGTGCATCCCTGTCCTTGTACTGGTATTGATCTGCATTTCTTTTGCATTACTTCGTCTACCATAGGTTATTTCTTCTTCATTTTAGACATTTAGAATATACTATTTAGTGACAAAATATTTACGAACAATGTTGCCGGCATAGTGCGAATTGTGTCGGTAACAAGAGGGTTGTTAAATTGATTACGTAACTGGGGCATTAGCTTTGAGGAGACGTTGTGAAGAAGACAGTAAACGCGAAAGTAAAACGGTAGAGTAAGAGCTAGAAACGGATTCCACGAGTGTTGAATGTTCTCTTGGTGCCAATACATATTTTAAAACGTCGGAAACATAAAATGTCTGAAAATAACACATACTAAGTGGCGAGGCTTGCCAGATACCAATGCATACACATTCAGGAACACCGCCAGCACTTGGTCGTGGGCCCCTGTCACTGCAGAGCTGAGTTGTTTACTAAGCCTCTGCGTGGCACTTAATTGAATCGCCGGCTCGCGGATGTCTCATCATTTACACACAGCTATCCGGGAACATAATTATTCAAATCTGCCGCTGGCAGAGGGATACTGGCGGGCGAGGCGCCGTCGCAGGTTTGATCACCGCACAATCCCTATTGAGCCGACGCGCGTGTTTCATTCAACAACATTCCCCCGCGCGCGGACTCAAATTGGATTTGGCTTTGGACGAATCAGATTTGTCGCGTGCAGTGCTGTCTACTGGCGCTGCGTTCGACGAGTTAGGATACGACGGGTACCGATAACCGATGTGAGTTATGAGTTGTGAGTTATGAGTTGTGAGTTATGAGTTGTGAGTTATGAGTTGTGAGTTATGAGTTGTGAGTTATGAGTTGTGAGTTATGAGTTGTGAGTTATGAGTTGTGAGTTATGAGTTGTGAGTTATGAGTTGTGAGTTATGAGTTGTGAGTTATGAGTTGTGAGTTATGAGTTGTGAGTTATGAGTTGTGAGTTATGAGTTGTGAGTTATGAGTTGTGAGTTATGAGTTGTGAGTTATGAGTTGTGAGTTATGAGTTGTGAGTTATGAGTTGTGAGTTATGAGTTGTGAGTTATGAGTTGTGAGTTATGAGTTGTGAGTTATGAGTTGTGAGTTATGAGTTGTGAGTTATGAAATGTGAGTTATGAATTGTGAGTTATGAGTTGTGAGTTATGAGTTGTGAGTTATGAGTTGTGAGTTATGAGTTGTGAGCCATGTTTTTACTGATTATATCACAAGACCATTAACGTAATTGCAGTTAAAATTATGTCCTTCGTAAGCTTGCCAATTAGTTATGCTCAAGAACACAAATTTAACAACACTTCAGATGCGATTATTCCCTTGTCTTGAGGACAATGTTCATAAACTTCAACTCCTTGAGCAGGGAGAAGCATTTACTTTAATCTCGCACTAAGAGTCACCAAGATGAATTTAATCCACCGAGGAACAAAGCGACAACACTCATTACCATACTCGTACAAACAAAAACAAGCCCTGCTACCCGTGCTCGTTACGCGCTTGCAAGGCTGCCTCAGCATTGCTCCGGGTAGGAAACACTCCCGTCATTCAGACCTCCCGTCGGCTCTACCGCAGAGCGGGGGGGGGAGGAGAGTGGGGCAGAGGGGGAGGGGCGTGTTCAGCTGTGTCAAGGTCACTTTTAGTAGCGGGCAAACGGCTCTCGCATGCAATCGGTCCGGTCGCGGCGATGTTATCATATTGG
>JAXIVJ010017245.1:0-26635 GCA_036785665.1 Chirona hameri
AACTCCACGAGCTTAAAGAAAATTTGAGCGCCAAACTAGTGACCTTCGAGACCCGAATCCGTGACCTGGCATGTGGCATGTGGAGATGAGGGACGACCAGATCGACGAGATGTCCAAACAGCTGCAGGAGACGAGGGAGAAGGTGGAGGCGCTTCGGGGCCGGGCGGAAGACGACGAGATGATCTCTCGTCTCCCGTGCCTGGTTCTGTCGGGCGCGGCTTTGGCCCCGCGGCGGGGAGTCCCTCCCAGGGACGTGTCCCAGCCGACCGCTGCCATGGGTCCAGGCCGGGCTGGCGCCGCCCCCGCCCCCGCCCCCGCCCCCGCCCCCGCCCCCGCCCCCGCCCCCGCTCCCGCCCCAGCGGGGCGGCTACCGGGGCGGGCGGGGCTCTGACCGGCGCGACGGAGGCGGCTCCAGGACAGAAGAACGGGAGGACATCAACAACCTGGTGGTGAGCACCCTGAACCATTGCTTCCCTGATCTACACGTAGAGGTGCAGGACATAGATCGTGCGCATCGGCTGCCCGGCCCGTATAATCGGGTGATGGTACGATTTGTGAGATCCGGGCCGGGTAGCATCCGTGACGTGGTCATGTGGCGCAGGCGGGAAATGAAAGGGAAGGACTTATTCGTCAATGAAAGCCTCACCCCTCTGCGCGGGAAAATGTTCCGTTCCTTGCTGGACGCGAAGAAAAAGGACACAATCTACGCGGTGTACACGCTCGGTGGCCAGGTCTATTTCAAACCTGAGAGGTTCGCAGTCGGGCAGCGGGTCGAGTCGATCCAGAAGCTGTCTCAGCTGGGCTCTTCAGTGTCGCCACTCACTAAGCACCGGCTGATCTAAGACCGTGCTGAGAAGGATTTTTTTGTGTTCTCTATTCACGTCTTTTCGCGGCACTCCGGCACTAGAGATGCGGATTGTTTTTCTCCGATGTCTGACGTGCGCTGGGAGTGTGTCCCGCCCCTCTGCGGCGCCGGGGCTGGCCGTTCGTGACGTCACGGGCGGTCTAGCCCCGGCGCGGCGCTGGGGTGGGGCGGCCCTCTGCGCGTCACGGGGGTGAACCAGCAGCACAGCTGTTTTTCGAGATATCTGGTTCGCATGGATGGTTATTGTTTTGGTTGAAAGCCCGTGTATGTAGTTGCAACACGATGATTATGTGTTATTCGGGTTAGGTACAAGGTGATAAGGGTGCGTCACTGCTTAAATATCCTGCTAACACACTGAGCGTCGGCCAAGGGATCCGTGCTTGAGTTGTATTGCTTGTTTTGTTCGGTGTTTATTTCTTGTTTCGTTTAGTTATTGTAGTATTGTATGCATTACCCGGTTACCAATAATAATAATAATAATCCGTCAAAACGAAGAGATGAGTGTACAACCACCAGTCACATTGATAGGTGTGATGTGACCATAGACAGACGGTCACATGCATTTGATTCTGCGCGGTGCACAGGGGCTCACACATGATACACAGACACATACAAACTCGTCCACCAACGTAATCACACTGTGAACAATGATATACTCTCATTGCACAGGCGAGGCATGCGTATTGCACAAGCAGACATCCCACAGAATGCTAACATTTTCGAGGAGCCTCACCTGTTGTCCGGTAAGAAATGGTGAACAGGGAGATTGATAATAGCAGTATTGCAATCGCCTGCATGAACTGTAGGGGCATAGGGGACGCAAGGAAACGGAGAGACGTTGTGAATTATTTTAAACGGTCAGTCTCCAATGTCATTTGTTTGCAGGACACATTTGTTTGCAGGACCAGTAAAAAAGAAAAGTTAATTAAAACGCTTTGGAGAGGACGAGCCCTTTTCTCTTCTTTCTCCAACAACGCAAGAGGTGTGTGTATACTCGTTAAAGATCAGGTTAATGGTAACATCGAACTTGTGAATGCAGATGATCTTGGAAACCTATTAGCGGTCAAATTTAAACTTGAAAAGTACTCGCTGACGGTGATTAACATTTATGGACCTAATAGTGATGATCCTGATTTTTTACGAAGCGCTTAAAACGTTAGTTAGAGACCGACAGGCAAGCGGAGACTCGGTTATCGTATGCGGGGATTTCAATTTAGTAATGGATCAAGCCAATCATATACCCATAATTATCGTGGAGAGCACAACCAAAATGCCAGACATGTTATCCGTCAAATTATGTCGGAGCGTGACTTGACTGATGTGTAGGGCGAACAAAACCCAGAGAGGGAACAATACACTTGGTTTAACGGACGGCTAGATAAACTGGCCCGATTGGACATGTTTATCATCAGTCAGTCCATGATCCCACTGATCAGACGCTGCCAAATCGAGAACACATTCCGGTCAGATCACGCCATCATATCTATTGGGTGTGATAGTCTTCAAGAAAAGGGAGGCAATGGACTCTGGAAATTCAACCTGTCCCTTTTGCAGGAAACGGACTACATAGCCCGAATAAAGTCAGTCATTACACAAACCGTTCGACAATACGCGGTTCCCGTGTATGACGAAATATTTGTCCGAGACCATCTTGGAAAGCGTGGAGTTCACTATTAATGATACACTATTTTTAGATATACTCATAGTCAATATCAGAAGCGAAACAGTATATTACTCCAAGGCGAAAGAAAAAGCAAGGAGAATATCAGAGTCTGTTTAGCAAAGTCCGAGATATCGAAAGTAGGTTGCACACAGCACCTGACACAGAGAAACAGGAGTTAAAAAGGGCGAAGGAGGAATTAGAGAAAATTAGAAACATTAAAACTGCTGGCATGATCACTAGGTCCAGGTGTAATTGGCACGAAAAGGGTGAAAGGTCATCGAAATATTTCTTAAATCTAGAGAAGAAAAAAATGGGTAAAAAAGGCAATACTTGAGGGAAAATTATTGTCTAATTTCAGGCGATAAAAATTTCCTCAATTACCTAACGAAACACTTCCAAAGAGCCATGATTGAGAGCAATGAGGGACGATTAAGAGTGGACATTACAGATTTTGTCACGTGTAATGTTGAACGTAGACTTACACCACACCAAAGTGCGCTGCTCGATGAACCAATTCAAGAGGAGGAACTTTCGAAACCGTTGTACAGAATGGCAGATGATCGCTCTCCGGGACCAACTGGCTTCTCTGCGGGTTTCTTTAAGTTTGTCTTCCCTGACCTAAAAGGATTTTTGTGGCGATCGTTTAAACATGCATCAAGTACGCACTCTCTGTCGGTGACACAGCGAGAAGCAATCATTACGCTCATCCCAAAGACAAACGGACAGAGTGATCGCGTTAAAGGATGGCGTCCTATCAATTTGCTCAACGTTCAGTACAAAATGTTATCAAGCGTGTTATCGGAACGCCTAAAATTGGTGGTAACGTCTCTTATTAGTCGCGATCAAACGGCTTACTTGAAGGGTAGATATATCGGGGAAAATACCAGACTGCTTTACGATAGTATTGATCACTTTAACGCCCAAAAGCTGGATGGGGCCATCTTGTCAATCGATTTTGAAGACGCCTTTAATTCCCTGAACTGGGAATACACTAAGTGCGTTTTTGAGTCGGTGGGATTCAGAGGAAAGTGTATGGAGTTGTTTGACCTGTTGTATACAAATGATGACAATTTTTCCAGAATCATGCTCAATGGGCACCTCGGAGAAAAAATAATACACAGTAAGGGCTTCCGCCAGGGCGACCCGGCATCTGGCCTAATATTCATTCTAGCCGTTGAAATTCTCGCGAACTTCCTCAGAAAGGCGGCATTTAGAGGCATTAGATTAACGAACGAGAGAGAGTTAAAACAAATATCAGTACGCGGATGACACCATCGTATTTCTAGAAGGACGAAACCCAGATATTCTACAGTTATGCAGCAGCTAGGAGAGTACAGTAAGTTCTCAGGTCTCAAACCAAACATCAGTAAATGTAAATGCATGTGGCTTGGACCACAAAAGACACCGGTATGCGCGGATCTCCCATTAGTATGAGTAAAGGAACGCCGCATTGAACTTAATCAAAACAAGTTAACAATAATGACTCGATGCCAGAAGTGTGCGATGCGCGTATCGGTCAAATTGCAAGATTGCTAACAAAACTGCACACAACCACGCCGTGTCCGCTGTCCTAAACTCGAGTCCAGTTCAGTCTGCTCTGTGATGCCGTCGAGTGTTTTTTTTTTCTTCGGATGACGCTTTATATATCTGTCATCGCCTGTTCTTCCTCTGTCAGTTCCGCCGGATCGTACTGCTGCATTCCTCCCGTGGCGCCTTTCTTGTCCACCTGTGGAGAGACGACGACAAGTAGGTAGTGAATAGCAAGTCAAATATCTACTTTATCCCCAAAGAACAGCAGACATAATATGCTATTATTGATTGGTACCATACAGGCATGTGCCAAGATCCAAAAAAGATCCAGGATCCCTAGGATCCAAGATCTGGCATCTTGTTGGATCCTGGATCCAGCAGGATCATTTTGTCGTGGGATCCTGTGGATCTTGGATTCTGGAAATTATTTTTCGTGGGATCTTGTGGATCTTGGATCATATGTTTTGGTCATGGGCCCTTCAAGGGACATATTTTCAGCCCCCATCCCGTTCCAGCTCATTCAGCCAGACCCAAAACCGTTCCAATCGGAATTCATAACTGATGGGGCTCTCGCTCCCACCTGTGTCAAAGCTTAAGGGGAAATATTCACCTTTTGATCTACTTTTCTGCATTATCGTATGCATCGTGTATGGTATCAAATTGATCGGGTCTCAATTTAAAAATGAAATCACAACTTTTTCTGTTTTGAATTTTATTTTATTTCACGAATGAGTCACTCGTTCGTCCGTCGCCGTATCGTCTAATCACCTTTAGAGTCCTCTTCAACCAGGCCTTGTTGTTGAGGTTCATCTTGCCGTCAAAGTATAAATCGTTGACGTGGTTTAGCAGCTGATCCACCTTCTCTGGGAACTGATGTGACGGAACCTTATTCTGTAACACATGGAAATAGTCATGCCCGTCATGCTTAATGTTTAGCCTTAAATTCGTTTTTTTTTGGCGGGGGGCGGGGCAATAAACTCAGAAAGCGCAAACAGACAGACAATGAAATATGAATCTGATCACATTCACTGGTGATTTAGGCATAACATGCGATACACTTCGATCAATGCCTGCTGCAGCACGTGGTAAATCGTGCGGCACTGGCGCGTCAATGCCTGCTGCAGCACGTGGTAAATCGTGCGGCACTGGCGCGTCAATGCCTGCTGCAGCACGTGGTAAATCGTGCGGCACTGGCGCGTCAATGCAATCGGCGGACAGTGCGGAGGGACTAAGTTGTACTTACCGCTTCGTCTGGATCGGTGGGCACCAGCGGTCCTACATTGTTCAGCTTCGGCTTCCCAATGCCGGTCATCAGCTTCGCACGGTTCACCAGGAACTCAATCACCTCGTACTCATTGCTTTGCTTCATCAGGTCTAGCTTCACCTGCAGGATGAGGACATGTACAGTGCAGTGCAAATGTTCTGACCACTGCCTCGGCACCACCAGGGCCTGCTGCAGCGCGTGCGGCACCAGTCTGTCGGTACAGCACGCAGTGGAATCCAATACAATTATTATAGCCCTCGCCCCCGATATCGGGGGTGAGGGCATACATAGTTTCATTGCATTCCACTGCGTGCAGCACCAACAGACAGCACCAAGGTGGTGCCGAGGAAGTGGTCAGAACATTTGCACTGCACTGTACTGTTGAGTTAAATAGACACAAATAAGATCACAGCACAAAATGTGTGACCGTTTCAGACAGTGGAGACACCTAACAGCAAAGAAACGAAGATGGGTCGCAGTGTGAGCTTGCTTACCTCCTGGAAGCTCTTGATGATGATGGTCAAGAAGATGTTGACGAAGATGCATGTCATGGAGATGGTGAACGTGAAGAACATTGTTGGTCCGAGAATACGGTGTGCCTTCCACATCTCCATGAAGTTGAATTTGCCCAGCATCATGGCGAATGAAGACTCTACGCTAACGATTAAGTTGGAGAAGTCTGCCATCGCAGAGCCAAACAGCAGGAAAAATGTACTGCTGAAGGATATGAAAATCTGAAAAAGTCACGGAAACATTCATCAGAACAAGGCTCCCAGAGAGGAGACTCCCTCCCAGAGGGGGCAAGTGTCACGGAAACATTCATCAGAACAAGGCTCCCAGAGAGGAGACTCCCTCCCAGAGGGGGCAAGTGTCACGGAAACATTCATCAGAACAAGGCTCCCAGAGAGGAGACTCCCTCCCAGAGGGGGCAACTGTTCAATTGTGAGGCATTCTGATTTCTGACCAAATGTCAGTGAAATTATTAAATAAGTATGTCACCCGGGGTAAAACGCTCACGTTAAGGGAAAGGGCCCATAACTCAGCCAACATGCGGTGTTCTGCTTACTTCTGACTATGTTGTGAAACATTGATAAGTTGTCTTCATTCTGGAACAATTTAGCGTTTCTGGCGTTTCAGTAGTTTTGTTAAAGAAGACTGCAAACTTCTTACCCCACAAGCGTGGTAAGCCGCCCACCCATAAGTGAATTGGCAAAAATCAAAAAAGTTTATATCCGCCGAAAATATGCCTTGTTTCTTCAGAATACAGTTTTGGGCTATTTGAATGCATACAAATGGTAATTTGTTCTGTGAGGTCACATGAGGTCATCCGGGGACTGGGGTCAATGCTGGGTACTTTTTTCAGCTATAACGTTTGATAAAATTGACAAAGACCAATCAAGTTGACGTTATCGTGATTGTTTTGTGGAAACAAATCAATTTATATGCAGTAGTTCACCTGGTACCTATAATCATAATTATAGGTATTCATCTGCTTGGACATTGGTACTCGCTCTCTGCCGCTGCCTGTCAGGGACTTCCTTGCTGCCTGCTCGCTCCATGTTCGCTTTAAGTGGCAGGAAGAATGGGAGAGCACCGGCTCTTCCAAACTAAAAGCAATTAAACCGCGCCTCGCGCCCTGGCCGTCTTCTTCGAGGACTTCCAGGAGAGAGGAAGTACAGCTGTGCCGCCTTCGTACAGGACATACTTTCGGCACACATCGCCACTTGCTCTGTGGAGACAGCTGTGCGCCCTCGATGTGAAGAGATACTTTCCGTGGCACATGTGCTAGTGTCGTGTCGCAACTTGGTCTCGAAACCAGTCAGACTTTTCGGAACTAGCTCACTTAGCTTAACACGCGCCCTGGAGGGCCTCTGATAATTGCACCCCCTGGAGGGGGAGGGGTGGATTTCGCCCCCCCCCCCCCTCCATGGTCTCAAAACCACGCAACGTAGCGACAAGCGGAAAACGACGTTAGATAGCTTGAGACAAGCTCTTTCAAAAGTATTTCGTTCCTTTTTTTCTCAGGTCAATATTGAGGTCACCAGAGGTCATCAAGGGTTATATTTTTAAGTTTTCAAGACTTCGCTTCGAACACCCCCAAATATATCGAGAACTATGGTAGTTAGTAGCAAACGGAAAAAAAATCAATCGAAAGCCCTTAAAAAATGCAATCGACATAGCTGTTCTCAGTTTTGAGCTCAGGTCAATAGTTTAGGCTCTAGAGGTTATCAAATGTAAAAAAGGTGATTTTTTTGCAAAGCTGTTTCTGGCAAATAACTTGTTACCTAATAAAGATAAAGCAATAGTGTTTACGCCATTGCGTTTGTCTCGTCAAGGCGCTTTGAATCATATTCATGGTGACCGGGTTAGATCAACTGCAAAATTTGAGCTCAGGTCAAGGCCAAGTGGTGACCCAAGTTGGTCATGTTGCATATTGGGAGACGTGTCTAGACCAGACAAACACATTGGTACCATTGTCTCTTATCTATCTTAATTATGTCGATAGTTATTGACAACACAGTGTTGGCGGTCACGAAATTGACCTGACCTTAGGTCACCGATATAAGAAATCCGAGATTAACAAATTGTTGAGATCTATGACCTTATGAAGTCCTGCAAGATTGAAACTGATCGGCGTAAAACTGTGGCTGTGGTACTACTGAAAACGTTTTGGAGTTGAGGTCATCACGTGACCTGATCTGGTGACCTGACCTGAGATGACCCGAGGCCAAGAATTTGACATAATGTGGGAAGCTCATTTCTGAACAAGTGTGAGAAGAAAAAAACGGCGGCGCTGCGCGCCGCCCTTTTTGCGCTATTTTCGAAAAACCGGAGGGGTGGGCGGATTTCCCTCCCCTCCAGGGCGCGTGTTAACCCGCCATTGACGGGTGGGGGGCGTTTAACGCCCCCCTGATGAATTTTCACAATAGCTGAACAACTAATAGCGCTATCAACGTGAAACTTTGGGTACCTTCTTATAAATCATTGTTACGTCTTGTCTGCAAAAATGGGGATTTCTTTTTCTCTCGAGTTATAGCGAATTTAGTGGTCACTACACACGAGTTTTACAACAAAATCAGCTAAACTTTGCTAGGCCGTACAAATGCCACATTTGAAGCAAAATGCAATCGAAAAACTCCAAAAGATAGAAAATTGCAAGGGCTACAAGCTGACTATCTCGGATTTTTTTTAAATAGTTTTTGACCCCCAAAAACTTTGTTTTTGTGAAAATTATCACAAAATCAAAATTTTCCAAAATATTAAAAACTGATTATATGCAAGAGAACCATACCTAGGCAACTACCATACCAAATTTCAAACTGATATCTCCATTTTTGACTGACTTATGACATCTACAGTATAGGTAACTCATGACGTGATATTTTGTAATTGCGTGTTTGGCTTGTATTGACCAGATACAGACAAATAAATGCCAGCACTGTATTCCTGAGAGAAAACTGGTCCATAGGCATGGCTTCTTTTGTATATTTATCAATTTCAAATTTTGACCTTCCGTGACCTGAACTTTTTTTTACAAATTCAGTCCGAATGTTTATGAATGGATGGATTTCCGAGGTCATGCCCCGCGCTAAGCATAGCTTGTTGCGCAGGCCCTGACCCCACCACCCGATCAAGCAATTCCTGGCGTCCGGCAGAATTTAGAAGCGAAAGTTCCACGTGCCCGACATACCTGGACACGGTCCGCCCCGCCTTCTGACGTCACCTGACTTTGAGTGCGACCGCTGCCACCGGCCACAGGCCATCCCAGTCAGGGGCAAATAGCGAGCGCCGAAGTGACTCGAACCCGGGCTGCCACTACCGGGTGAGGTCAGAAGTCCAGCGCTCTCCCAACTGAGCTACAGGGGCGGACAAACTTGATCTGAACTTGACAATAACTTCACGAAAATGAATTCAGTTGGTGAAATGACTATCACTATCGAATTCTACGTGGCAAATAACCCATAAAACATGTGTTGCATTACTTTCGTAGATATTTTGCGCATATGGATTTTTTTGTGACCTGACCTTGACCTTGACCTTTGCCAACAATATCACTCTAGCTCATGTGTATACTATCTTTGGCAGCACTTCGGGTGATCATGGTCGTAATTGATGGCTTTTGCTGGAAAGTATGGCCCATAAACTAAAATACGTCGATTTTTACCTTTGACCTGACCGTGACCTGACATTTGACCTCACTTTGAAATTTGTGAGCATGTTTTAGATTCATCTCATTGAGAGCTTTCGAATGTCGCCTTGCGCGTCTCGTTGCGATCATTGGTTCGGAAGATAACCAGGGGCCGTTTAACGCGCCCGTCCCGCCCGCCGCCGCCCCCCCCCCCCCCCCCCCCCCCAGTCAATGGCGTTCGGCTGAGACCCCAGTCAATGCTGGGTTAAGAGAGCTACTTGATGATGTCTCTTAGTTCATTCCGCAAGTGTTCTGCTTTTTTGCACATATCAGTTTTTCTCTCGCCGGCAGCATAGTGTCGCTTTCCTCTCCAGGACATGTTTCTAGCCAAGGACTGGTTCTCTTGAAGGGCTATTATTTCATCTAGAGGTTATGGGCGCCATATAACTATATTGTTGCTGCGCCCTATTTGTAACAGGGGAGGGGTAGGATTCCGCCCCCCCCCCCCCCCCCCCTCATGTTTTCGCAAATATCTCCAGAACGGCTCGGAGCAGGCCCATTAAATTTTGGGACTTTTCCCAGAATTGAATTCCGCATTTGGAGTCAAAATTTTGAGTTCTTGACCTCAACAGAGACAGTTCCAGGGCACGGTTTTGGGAGGGTTCGGTGGCGATTTTTGGCGATAATACGGAAGTGCGATCTTTGTAACGATGCTTACATTTTTGGTTCGGACTACAGCTAAATTTTCCGCCGCTCAGCACCTGAACCCGGGCGGTGAGGCAGATATGATACAAATACCGTCAGCCATGTTTTGAGAAGAAACAAATTCATTAGCCGACCAGCCTCGCCATCCAAGACATGTACACAACGCCAGCAGGCCAGCGACACCCGACCCTCCCACCCCCTCCTCCCCATACCACTTGCCGACAATGACGCGTGCCATCCCCCAGACGCACCTGTATATACACACCCCTCGTGTATATACAGGTTCCCCCCCCCCCGTTCGAAGGGGGCATTAGCAGAGTGAGAGACAGAGGAGCCGGCTGTCAGCCGCTGTCGGCCACCGGCCCTGTCACCCGACAGCTGCCTGTCACCTGCCCCCTGCCGCCCACCGGCCCGTCGTCCACCGGAGTCGCGTAAACAAAAACCGCCGGCGGGCCCTTTCTCCCACCTCCCCCTCCCCTCCCCCAATGCTCCTGCCCGGCCTGACATATACAGAGTCACCTCCCAGATCATCAGGTGTGCAGACTGAGACGCCAGCGCCCATCAACAGAGGACCGAGCCAGAAATCTGCCGCGGGGCGCGCGAAAAAACAACAAGCCAGAGCAGCTGGACAACCATGGTCACCTCCAGACGCCGGACACCTGCCAGGCCATCAACACCCGACCCTCATCCCCTCCTCCCCATCCCAATGGCCGACAAGGATGCGCACCGCCCACCAGACGCGCCTAGATACATATACCTACATATACATACCCCTCCCCATCCCTCCCTCCCACGTCCGGCGGAACAAGACAGAGAAGCCTGCAGTCATCCGCTGTCCACCTGTCGCCTGCCGCCTGTCATTTGCCGACCCGTCATCCGTCTGCCAGACTCGCATAAACAAACGCCGCCGGCCCGGTATCCGAGCACTGCTAATAAGATATGACAGTTCAGAGCGCCCCGCCCTCTGCCTGCACCGAGTCAGGAAGGAGCGGAGGCGCAAGATAAACATCATCTGGAAAACCTGTCATGTCGGCCTCCGAGGGGGAGGCATCAGACAGACATCCGCCGAATGTGAGGGAGGGATCAACAGACTATAGCAGGCCGGCTGACAGCGGCAGATGGACGCAAGATGGCTCGAGGACCCAGCCAGCGGTCACAGGACCACCATACGACTCGGGACCACCCATGAAGAGCTATCCGTTAGAGGGCGGCCGGGTAGACGGAAATAACTGCGATATATAACGGGTAGAGGTGGTTAGAGAAAAAAAACAGTCGCACCGGCAGGAGAACCTGGGACGGTTGCACCAGCAGGGAGATAGGCGCCGGAGGTCTCGCCGGAGGGCCTCGTCAGCAGTCGTGATGGGGACGGAGTCAATACGCGCCGGGCAAGTCGTGCACGGCCCATTGAGATCAACAGTGCAGTGATGTCAGCCCTTTGAGACTGATGGAGCGGGTGATTGACTGAGTGCTGAGACGGACGCCGCGGACCGGATGTCGGGGAGCCGTCGATCAACGCATCTGCCCGAGCTTCACCTGGCATAGTAAGGCCGCTGCTCATTCCCCCGCCCACACAATATCCAAATATCCACGGTATGTCACCCTGCGTCGTATCTAACGGTCCTATGCTCAGACAGGCGATCTGGGGCGGTAGGGATCTCGGCTGGGAGGGACGGGGCAGCTGGCCAGCCAGGATCTAATGATCCGGGGACCTTGGATCTTTCCTTGAGTAGGGGAGGGGTGAAGTGTGGATTTTGAGGCTGGACGGGGACGGGAGTGCTATGGACTGGTTGGTGGTGTGACCGGCCAGCAGGGGAGCGGGGGAAAATATGTGTCACGGGAGGGATGTAAATAAACTGCGTGACGTAGCCATTAGTATGACATGTAACCGTACAGGTGGGGGGCATAATACAGATGAAGGATTGCAGAGACGGATGGTGTCATTGAACTGAACGGAGTGATGATCGGTGAGCCATTAGGCGTGATGGAGTCGGAACGGATTTGGCGTGCCCGAGGAGCCTATTCCGTTTTACGTAAATTGACGCCGTCTCATGTTCAATAGGAGACGGGTCTTGGGTAGTAATGAATGCATAGGAATGCTCGGCAAACTCTCACGCCAAGGACGTAGTGCAAAATGCCTTTCAGTTCATATGTTTCAAAATACGAAAGATCATCCCCGGCGTAAGATATGCAGATTGCTCTTCCCTTTCGTTGATGGAAATCTGTCAACCGAATATCTTCTCTGAGCTCAAATATTCATCCGTATGCACTGCAATTATCTTATGCCTGAATAAATTGTTCACGGCGAGGTAGGTATTGGCACCGGTTCCGCGAAACAGTATCATGTCACTTAAGGATGACAGGGCTATGACATCACAGCGATAGCCGCTGTATTATGACGCGGCCTGGCTCAGTGACGGGTCCGCCGCGGACGGCGGCGCTGATGGCGGCTTATTGACACCAGCTGGTATAGCGCGGCGGACGGAGGGGAGGGGAGCCGGCCCGGGCGCATAAACACTGTAAAGCCCGGTACTCACCGCCACCGGTCAACAACGGACAGGCCAAGACAGGCCAAGGAAGCTCCCAAAAGGGCCCCAGTCAGCTGGCTATTTTCCGTTCCTATCCTGTTGCGGTGGGGACCGGGAAATGTCGACGTCTTTTCTCGCGCGAATGCGGTGTACATCTTGAACTTTGTGGCCAAGATCAGAAAAGGTCAGAAGTTCCGCAGTGTCGTATATTTCTTGTTCAGATCGAAGCACCGGTAGTGTTGAAGCAGGTATGTGTGTTCATAAGTAATACATTTGGAGTTTTCTGGTTGATATAACAATATTGTAGCACTTTATGCATGTATTGTGTGGTTTTGGGTGGTGAAACATGTCATTTCATGCTGTCTCATTCGGGGAAACTAGTAAAATCTACCATTTTTAGAAAGCTTCTATTTTTTTAAATTTATTACATAATTGGCTGGAACCAATCTGCGGTAACTACCTACACCATTAATCAAAGCTTGCAGATTCCATTTCTACAGCTCTTTTAAAATGTTATATTCAAATAAGCTCAATTCAATAAGACATCAAGTTGGTGGGAGGATCATTAATACAGCCTAAACTTTGACTTTACAAAATTATATCTTTATCTGCGCATTTGCATCATTTAGGTATTGCGCAGATCGCTCTGAAGCAAAGTGAAACCAGAATTTTCCATAATTGGGTATGATTGCGTCATCAGCGTTCCTATTTTTGGAAAGAACTTCCAAAAATGGTAGAAAGATTTTACCACAGTTTCCCAGACTGGTCTGTTTCGATTGAGATAGACATTTGTATTGGTGTGTTGAAGGGGCTATATCAATATGATAAATGATTGGCGGGCTGGTGCCATGGGTGGAGCTTTTCAGACAAAGTTGGTGGGGAAAATGTCATATTGGCTGGCTGTTTGACATGCTTGAGGTGAAAATGACCATTTTAACATCAGGAAACCTTCAAATCTGACAAAAGTTGGTGGGGCAAAACACAAAGTTGGTGGGGCAGTTTCCCCACCATTTGAATAGGAAACCACCCGTGGCTGGTGCCCTAGTGTCCACAAATTTGAATTATGTATGCTAATGTTAATTGATATCCAACCAAAAATATAGTTCCTTTCTTATTGTTTTTGTATTAAGACTCTGATTGGATTGATTGTAATTGTTCAACCAAAATCCCTTGATTCAAAGATGAACTGATTCACCACAAATGGCATTGTCATGCTCCCATTGGCTCAATTCCATTATGTTGATAAAATCTGAAATATGAATGTTTGTTCCATGTATTTTCAGAAATGCCTTGGGCACAAGAGGAAGAGGAGCTCCTCATCCACACTGTTGGGAAATATGAGTGGCTTTATGACCTCCATCATAGGTCATTCAAAGACATTCTGAAAAAAAAACTCTTGGAGGGAGATCACTACAATTGTGAAGCCGGACTCTACAGGCAAGTTTGTCATGCACCTTTGTGGTCAGCCTCTCCATCCCACATGTTGACTTGCTCAGTTATATTTAATTATGCAATTTACTCACCCCAATCAACTTCTTCTGTTCCGAGTTCTGATGAATAAATGAACATAAACGACTGTTGCATTGTGGTCAAATCATTAATTTATTGTCGCCTGTGATGAGTGTAATGTGTTATGGTTATTGCTTATTGGTTTGTATAGTTGATTAATATTTTTTGGCTGGATATAAAGTTGTAGGTTCTGGTGTGGGCTGGATGACGTCAGACGGGTCTGGTGTGGGCTGGATGACGTCACACTGCTACTGGTATGGGCTGGATGACGTCACACTGCTCTGGTGTTGACTGAATGATGTCGCACTGCTCTGGTGTGGGCTGGATGACGTCACACTGCCCTGGTGTGGCCTGGATGACGTCTCACTGCTCTGGTGTGGGCTGGATGACGTCAGCCTGCTCTGGTGTGGGCTGGATGACGTCTGCCTGCTCTGGTGTGGGCTGGATGATTTCAGACTGCTCTGGTGTGGGCTGGATGATGTCAGCCTGCTCTGGTGTGGGCTGGATGACGTCTGCCTGCTCTGGTGTGGGCTGGATGACTTCAGACTGCTCTGGTGTGGGCTGGATGACTTCATACTGCTCTGGTGTGGGCTGACTGACATCAGCCTGCTCTGGTGTGGGCTGGATGACTTCAGACTGCTCTGGTGTGGGCTGGATGATGTCAGCCTGCTCTGGTGTGGGCTGGATGACGTCTGCCTGCTCTGGTGTGGGCTGGATGACTTCAGACTGCTCTGGTGTGGGCTGGATGACTTCATACTGCTCTGGTGTGGGCTGACTGACGTCAGCCTGCTCTGGTGTGGGCTGGATGACTTCAGACTGCTCTGGTGTGGGCTGGATGACGTCTGCCTGCTCTGGTGTGGGCTGGATGACTTCATACTGCTCTGGTGTGGACTGGATGACGTCATACTGATCTGGTGCGGGTTGGGTGACTTCACACTGCCCTGGTGTGGGCTGGATGACGTCAGACGGGTCTGGTGTGGGCTGGATGACTTGAGACTGCTCTGGTGTGGGCTGAATATATTCAGACGGGTCTGGTGTGGGCTTGGAGACGTCAGACTGCTCTGGTGTGGGCTGGATAACATCAGACGGGTCTGGTGTGGGATGGATGATGTCAGACTGCTCTGGTGTTGGCTGGATGACGTCACACTGCTCTGGTGTGGGCTGGATGACGTCAGCCTGCTCTGGTGTGGGCTGGATGACGTAGGACTGCTCTGGTGTGGGCTGGATGACGTAGGACTGCTCTGGTGTGGGCTGGATGACGTCAGACGGGTCTGGTGTGGGCTGTGTGACTTCAGACTGCTCTGGTGTGGGCTGCCACGCTGTCTGTTTGTGGTCAGCCTCTCCATTCCACAAGTTGACTTCCTCAGTTATATTAAAGTATGCAATTTATTCACCCCAATCAACTTCTCTGTTCCCAGTTCTGATAAATAAATGAACATAAATGACTGTTGCATTGTGTCAAATCAATAATTCTTTGTCGCCTGTGATGAGTGTAATGTGTTATGATTTGTATGGTTGGTTATTTTTTGGGGGCTGGATGTAAAGTTATACGTTTTATATTTTTGTAACAATCTCGTATCCTATTACCTTCTTTCCAGCAGAAGATTATGTTAAGGCGAAATGGACTGGTCTGCGAGACAGATACAGAAAACTAAAAAATGCGTCAAAAAAGCCCCTGCCCAGTGGCAGCGGCAGCCAAGAGGCCCGCGCTCGCGTTATAACGTGGTGCCTCTACCCTCTGCTGGACGCGCTACTTCATGCGCACACAACAACATACCGACGGTACGTACTGAACTGTGTTTCGATGTTACCTGCATCAGACTTCACAAACACCTATGTATGGGTGACACTGACGTCATAGTGCTCTGTTGAGGTATGGATGACTTCAGACTGCTCTGGTGTGGGCTGGATGACGTCACACTGCTCTGGTGTGGGCTGGATGACTTCAGACGGGTCTGGTGTGGGCTGGGTGACGTCAGGCTGCTCTTGTGTGGGCTCTCAAGCTGTGTGACGTCAGACTTCTTCGTTGTTGTCTGGATTCATCACAATATTTAAAAAGAGCCTAATGCTGTGTGTTTTGGAAGGAGGTTGTTGACCTTTTGTGAGTGAATGGCGAAATGGCGAATATGTTGTGATCTTGTTCAAGGTTGTGTTTCTCGCACTATTAGCGCCATGTGGCTCACCTTATGCCGTGCTGATGTGGTGGCGTCAGCACGGCACGTGCAAAACATTCCCAGTCAACATGACTGCGTACTGACCAGTAATGTTCTGACATTGCAGTGGTGGCGACAGTTTCAGCGTCCGGGCGGCAAGTGGTGGGGATGTGGAGGCTGCCAGCTTAAACGAGAGTTCGGCAGCGGCCGGCGGGAGTGGCGGTGTGGCGATTGCCGGCGGGAGTGGCGGTGTGGCAGCGGCCAGCTGCGACTTTGAGGACAATAGTCAGGCGTCCTCCCCCGACACCCCTACCACCCTCTCCCCAGTGCCAGACATTGATCGTGTGCCAGCAGACCGGGCACCCTCTCCTTTGGAGGGCCGCTGGGAAACTCCCCCGACCCGTGCGCGCTCCCCTGCTCGTGTGCACTCCCCTCAAGGTCGTGCGCGCTCCCCTGCTCGTGCGCGCTCTCCTGAAGGCCGCGCGCGCTCTGTAGCGGGACGCACGCCAACTGGAGGGCAGCGGAAGAGGGCGCGCACAGATGGGCCGGCGTGGCAGCAGGAGATGCTGTCCTACGTAAAGGGCCATGATGAGGACGAGTGCGACCATTTCGGCCGACAGATGGCATCGGTCATTCGGCGACTCCCAAAGAGGAAGCGGTACGCCGTGCAACAAGAAATCATCATGCTAATGATGCGTGAAGATACCGAGTGATATCTTCTCGTCAGCTGTTGACGAAGGCTGTCCATTGTACATTTTCAATCATATCCAAGGTAACGCATTATCCATAGACTGTGGCTGTGAATGTTTAGTGCAACGTTGAGTCTCGTTATTTCTAGTCGAGAATGCCATTTTGTATTCATCTGTGAGTGTGAATAATAAATGGTAACCTTTTTTCTCGCGAGTTTCTGAACATGCACTTTAAGTGAAGACGCCTTGCCTGGTTGCATTACCCCAGTCCAGTCGTCGCGGTCAGGAATGCAGGCAGATGACGTCCCAGTGCGGAACGACACATTATGTGTTCGCTCGTGCCGGTGTGCGTGCGTGCGTACGTGCGTCCCAACGTTCACGGTAGTGCCCCATCATCACGACAGCATCAGAAGCGTCGCACTCGTAGGGCGACCAAAACACTATAAATTATAGCAATAATTCTTGTTCAGAACAGAGGCTCACTACGTGAAGTGAACTGATATTTCACACGAATCCATGCATACAACACACGTACCATGCGGTGCACCAGAGAGGTGTTTCTGTGCAGTAGCAAAGACATTCTACGTCAACACAAAACAGTTTCTGCACAAGTGGTCACAACCCGCGGAACGCTGCCTCACTCGCGCACATTACTAGCATCAAGGTGACCGCGCCAGTGCCATCACCGCGACAGCATCAGAATCCCCCCCCCCCCCCCCCGTCGGTTCGAACTTGGTGCGAACCCCGTCTGTGCGTGGGTTAACCATTTTAGATGCACGCACAAGGCACCTTGAAGGTCCCAGCAGCAACACAATCAATAAGAGGCAACGCGGAACGTCTGGCCCTCAACATTTTACGTTGTCCCGATTGCTCACGTTTGTGACATATTACATTGGAAACACATACATTCGAGGTAATTCACAGTCACTAATGTGTAGACTATGGAGTGTGGAGGGGCTTTACGCGAAACGATCCGTCATAAGTTTGGAAAGACAACTTCAGAAAATAGCAACGTATAAAACTTCCGTTGAAAATGTTAAGCGCTAACGGGATTTTCAAGTAGCTTGTCTTAGTATATAGCCACTGGCAGATCCAGCAGGGGGGGGGGGAGCTAACATGCCTCAAACCGCCCAAATTCGCCCAAAATTTGACATATTTTCTGACTTAAAAAGACAAATTAACCCGCGCCCCGCTGGGGTATTCGGTCGAACACGCTGGGAGCGGGGGGCAGATTCTGCCCATTTGTTATATTCCGAACCAACAACCGCAGCGAGACGCGCAAGGCCGTAATCGAAAGCTCTCAATGAGCCGCATCAAAGTGTACGAGACATTTTCAAAATAAGGTCACATCTCAGGACACGGCCATGTCAAAAGTCAAAATTAAGGTATTTTAGTTTTGGGGCCATACTTTCCATCCAAAGCCTTAGATTGATACTATTATCGCACAAAGTACTCTCAAAGATATAATGCATCTCCCGCATTAGGAAAAAGCGAAATTGTAAGCAAAGGTCAAGGTCAGGTCAGGTCACAAAAAGTCACTTTTGGCAAGAAGTCTACGAAGGTTATTTTACACGTAGAATTTGATAGTAGCAGCCATTTTCACAACCTGACACTATATATGGTTAGGTCAGGTCACATAAAGTCAAAATTTGAAATTGATTTATCTAAATCAAAAAGGCATGTCTCTAGACCAGTTTTGTCTCAGAAAAACAGTGGTGGCATTTATGTGTCTGTATCTAGTCAATAAAAACCACAATAACGTAACTTTAAAAAATGACGTCATGAGTTATTTACATAAGTTAATTAGGATATTGCTTTGAAATTTGGTTTGGGTATCGTCCATACCTGGTTCACTCAGATATATTCCGTTTTTCATATCTTCAAGAAAGAAAAAAAATGTGAAAAGTTTTCTGGAAAATTTTATATTTGTATTTTTAGGAGTCAAAAACCCACACTTTCGAAAATCTGAGATAATAGTTTTGAAGAGAATGCCATTTCCTTTCTTTTGACTTTTTTCATTTACAATCTGCTTCAAAACTCGATTTTCTACGATTTGTCAAACATTTATCGTTTTTCGACAAAAAATGGCGTGACATGACGTCATTAAAACGTCACGATCTCCCAAAGTGTTACATCAATTTCATTGAACTTTTGTGAAAAGACGTAGAATTAATGCAGCATAAGGTACTGTAAGTTGTACGTCGATACCTATCATGGGAGTTGGGCTGAGGGGCCGAGGCCTTCTCCCATTGGGCCGAGGGGACCTTCGGGCCCCTCGACCCAATGGGAGGGGGGGCACGTGTCCCCTGTGCCCCCCCCCCTGGCTGCGCCACTGCCTGCACACGCCTATGATTTTTGAATTTGTCAAAGTCACCGCCATATATCAATCTCCAATTTTATCTCTATCGATTCCTGTTAGTTGTGTTAAAATCGGTCGATAAACATGACAGCTGTGTTGGATCAGATATACCACTAAAATTTGTAGTTTTTCCCCCTGTTGCCCCCTATACAAAATTTCGATTTTTTTTTGGGAAATGTAGATCGTGTTGAGGGGAACCAAACGCCGTTTCATTTTTGCAAATCAGACGGGTAGATCTCGAGATATCGGGGGGGAATCTGCCCCCCCCCCCCCCTGTTACAAATAGGGGTAGCCAGGAGCCTGTTACAAATAGGGTTAAGCCCCAATCTTCATCATCATCATGATTATTGGGGTAAGGCGCCAAGTGGGTGTTTTGCCACGAGCTGATAGTGTGCATTTTACCCCCGGGCATGGTGAACAAGTCTTCACGCATAACGAAAAATCGTGGTAATCATGGTGCCGCCAACAGTATCACATTATTATTAAATGTCGCCAACAAAACGAAAAAGCAATGGGAAAGTGCACATAACAGTTAACACAACATCTGTGAATAACTGACATTCCAAAAATACCCGATTTGTTTAACAAATGGGACAAAAACGTATTCAAGCTGATAACTAATTGAGCAGACTTGCTTAGCACCACCAATTCCGTCCATAACCGTTATCATGGGACTGCTATTCCGTCCATAACCGTTATCATGGGACTGCTATTCCGTCCATAACCGTTATCATGGGACTGCTATTCCGTCCATAACCGTTATCATGGGACTGCTATTCCGTCCATAACCGTTATCATGGGACTGCTATTCCGTCCATAACCGTTATCATGGGACTGCTATTCCGTCCATAACCGTTATCATGGGACTGCTATTCCGTCCATAACCGGTATCATGGGACTGCTATTCCGTCCATAACCGTTATCATGGGACTGCTATTCCGCCCATAACCGTTATCATGGGACTGCTATTCCGTCCATAACCGTTATCATAGGACTGCTATTCCGTCCATAACCGTTATCATGGGACTGCTGCCTTGCAATGACAACAACAGCGTGCCAACCTTCGTGCCAACCTTCGGTATTATTATTATTTCACTTCACTCACCACAAAGAAGATGGTTATGAATCCCACGAGGTCGCCAGCGCACTGCTTCAGCGTCGAAGTAAGGAATCCCATGCGTTTGTTGAACCTCAGCAGCTTGATAAACTTCAGTGTGCCGAAGAAGACTAGGAATCCGATCATGTAACCAAACGTCTGCAACACAACGTACCAGGGACAACCCGGTTATCTGGTGTATTTTTCTGTGCGATATGTATACTCGGAAACTACTCGCCAAATGGCATTTGTGAATATGCGCTCAAACTGACGAAATAACGACAATAAGGGGCGACAATATTTGGCCCAGACAATACGCAGCTCAAGCATGCCTAATTAAATGTCATAATTCGTGTTCTACTCCCAAATATATATATATATATATATATATATATATATATATATATATATATATATATATATATATATATATATATATATATATATATATATATATAATATATATATATATATATATATATATATATATATATATATATATATATATATATATATATATATAAAATACTCATTGAAGAATAGGTGAAGGCTCCAGACTTGTCAATTATTCATATTTTGCATGAGTCGATTCACAGTGATTCACAGGCGGCCAGGCCATAATGAATGATTCTATGATTAATTCACTCAAGATTAGCACTGGTGAGTCGATTCACAGTGCCTCACGGCTAATATAAGTGGCTCATGAATGATTCATTCACAATGACTCATGAATGATTAATTCACAATTACTCATTCACAATGACTCACAATGCGTACGCGCATCGCTCGATCAATGCATACATATTTAATATTAACTAAATAAATGGAACTGACAAGTAACCTTATAAGTCAGGCATTAGCCGTTTTCACGAAGGATTATTGCGCTGAAAAGATTCTGAAAAGTTTTGAAAAGTTTTGAAAAGTTTAAAAACGTTTTGGTATAAAAGTCTTGGTCTAAGAAAGTCTTAAGTATAAAAGTCTTATAAAAGTCTTAAAACGGCTCGTTTTAAGACGTTTATAAAACTTTTATACTAAATACTTTTATACTAAGACTTTTATACCAAAACTTTTACAACTTTTGAGAAACTTTTCAGAATCTTTTCCGCGAAGTAATCCTTCGTGAAAACGGCTATTATGATATGAATCTTAGGCATGTGCTGACAGGCTGAAACACCTAAGTAAGATGAGTAAGAAGCATCAAGAAAAGGTAGATACCTTTTAGGGATTTGTCGTGTGAAGAAGGTGTGAGTGTACTGTGTGGTTTATGAACCAAAGTATGAGGTAGGTGCCTTACCTTGCCTAAGTACTTACCTACCCTACCAGTATCAAGGTACCTAGTTAGGGCTGATTGAACAGTGGCTTTGTGTCCACTGGACACAAAGCCTGGCTTTCTTCACGCAGAGATGAATCACAGCTCAGGAGGACACAGAGCTCATATAATTGGCCATTGAGCACCTGGTGTGCCCAGTGAGTGTCCACAGGGCACAGATGCATGGTGGCAGATTTTTTGACAATGTATGTTGTCCGACTAAAAAGAATGATTCTGTGAGCAATGAATGATTCAATCAGCCTATTTGATCTGTATGAATGATTCAATCAGTGACTCACGACAGGTTTGTGCATGAGGTGAATCGACTCTAAGCGATTCATTTCAAATAATGATTCATTCAAAAAGAGTCGATTCACAAAGAATCATTGACAGTCTGGAAGGCTCCACTTAGAAGTTCTATGGACCGTCAACGGGGTCAAGAACCGAAAGAAACGATAAACCGATAAGCCGAAACGATGAGAAACGAACACTCGATAACTGGTGTAACGTTGGTTACATTTCTTCGTTTTGGAACTACGGCTAAGTTTTCCACCTCTCAGCACCTGAGCCCGTGCGGGCCTGGCCACGTTAGCACGAGTACCGTCGGCCATGTTTCAGGAAGCGAAATCACTAGCCGGCCAGCCCCGCCGCCCAACAGCAGAGTAAACACACCTGCGGGTCGTTTTCACACACGCCACTTCGCACCGCTTCACCTCTTCACACCACTGCCGGAAAAGCCAGTGCCCGGTGGTCGGGACTGCGGGGCGATGGCCTCTGAACTCTCGGAATGCCGGCCAGCTGAAGACGGTGACAGTCCGCGAGCAGAGAGAGGGGACAAAGGCAGTCGCACCGTCAGGGGGGCCGGGGGGCGGTCGCGTCGTCAGGAGGGCCAGAGGAGTCGCACCATCAGGAGCAGTCGCGCCATCAGGAGGGCCAGGAGAGTCGCGCCGTCAGGAGGGCCAGAAGAGTCGCACCAGCAGGGAGATAAGCGCCGGAGGGCCTCGCCAGCAGTCGTGATGGGGACGGAGTCAATACGCGCCGGACAAGTCATGCACGGCCCATTGAGATCAACAGTGCAGTGATGTCAGCCCTTTGAGACTGATGGAGCGGCCCGGTGATTGACTGAGTGCTGAGACGGACGCCGCGGACCGAATGTCGGGGAGCCGTCGATCAACGCATCTTCCCGGGCTTCACCTGTCATAGTAAGGCCGCTGCTCATTCCCCGCCCGCACAAGATCCAAATATCCACGGTCGTATATCCATCCTGCGTCGTACTTAACGGTCCTATGTTCAGACAGGCGATCTGGGGCGGTGGTGATCTCGGGCTGGGAGGGACGGGGCAGCCGGTCAGCCGGGATCTAATGACCCAGGGAAGGGATCTTTACCATGAGGAGGGGGAGGGGTGAAGTGTGGGTTTTGAGGAGGGGCGGGGACGGGGGTGTTATGGACTAGTTGATGGGGTGACGGACCAGCAGAGGGGCCGGGGGAAATATGTGTCGCGGGAGGGATGTAAATAAATCGCGTGACGTAGCTATTCATATAACATGTAACCGCACAGGTGGGGGTATAATAAAGATGAAGGATTTCAGAGACGGATTGTGTCATTGAACTGAACGGAGTTATGATTGATGAGCCACAAGGCGTGATGGGGTCGGAACAGGTTTGGCGTGCCCGAAGTTTTGGGTAAATCCTGGTTTTAATTATTTTCGTTGAAAGTATACGAACCGAGTGGCAAGCTCATTGTCAGTCGACACGTTTGATTTGAGAGTAGCTGCTAGCAAGCTATCGGCAGGTGCAAAGTTTACGGTATATGATGCTTCTATATAACACATTTAAATCTGTAACTTAACTAACTTAACTGCAACTGAACTTTTGTGAAGAGATATATCATTTTATCCAATTATCTTGCACTTAATAAATTGCTCACGTTAGACAGATGATGAAGTTGTAGGTATGTTTCGAAGGGTTAAAGTATAGATGTTTTCAGTTACCCGGAATTATACGCGGAATTGTTGAAAATGGATATGACGGACCAGCCAATGGCACTAACTTGAGTTTACCTGGGGTAACACTAGCGACGTACATACATACACACGCACACGCGCACGCGCACGCACACGCACGCACGCACGCACGCACGCCTGCACGCCCGCACGCGCTCACGCTCACGCACTCACGCTCACGCTCACGCTCACGCTCACACGCTCGCACGCTCGCACGCTCGCACGCTCGCACGCTCGCACGCACGCACGCACGCACGCACGCACGCACGCACGCACGCACGCACGCACACACGCACACACGCACACACGCACACACACACACACACACACACACACACACACACACACACACACACACACACATACACATACACATACACACACACACACACACACACACACACACACACACACACACACACACACACACACGTACATCGGACAGGTATGCGTATACACACCGGCGGGCACAAGTACGTCTATGCACGCATGAAAGCGTGTGACGCCCACCCGCTCATGCATACAAGCATACACTCGCATACGTATATACTCGCGCGTATACATGCAGGTGGGCGTGTGATTTCCAAAGTCGAAACCCGCTGACGTCGAACACGCGAGGGAGATCGGAGAATCAAAGAATGACAAGCTTCGATGAGGACGATTTAATCCTAGCCGGGAAACGAGGTTGGTATGTGCTACGCCCCTGTGTGTATTTGACTCTGCTGATAACGGTTGGTTCGCTGACGGGTTTGGGTAATCATCTAACGAGGGAGGTATGCGGGATGTTAATGTCGGGCGCCCAGGAGGGACAAAGTAAGTTGTTTTGATAGTGGAATGGCTCCCGAGCCATGCCGTTTAACCAGGAACTAACGCCGTAAGACGCCAGATGCTGTGGTGGCCAGTGGGGCTAGCGAGCGGGTGAGTCGAGCGATGCAGTGCCGCTGAGGTGCGTTGGGCGAGGGATTGTGCCGCTGGAGTGAGGTGGTTTGGGCGAGGGATTGTCCCGCCGGAAAGGAGATCGGTGGTTGAGATGTGAGAAGCTGGTGATGAGGGCTGAGGGGTGCCGCCCGAGAGGAGAAGATATATGTCCATCGAGGGGGACCTGTGATGTACGCCGAACGATCAGGCCGGCCATGGCGCTTTGTATCGCAACGTGCAGCTCTTGTTCTCCCGACGTTCGGACGAAATTATAGGTATTATGTCCATCATGGAATTCCCCAGGTCGTACCGGGCGACCGGGGAATGCTGTCGCGGAGGCACCATGACGTGCGGAAATGTTAGAATCAGTGGCGGCGCGGTGAGGGGTGATTGCCTCCGTGCGACTGAATAAGTCCATCGCGCTCGACCAGGTGATTGCACTAAGTCGGCAGCGAATGCAGCCGCAACTTAGCCAAGTAGCTCTGAGCAGTGCGACCGCGGAATTTTAGTAGGCTGTGGGAACGGTTGAGAAGAGATTAGGTGGCGCAGTAAGACGGAATATTCCGATATAACCAGGGAAAGGGGATTATATTTGTAGGAACGTTAAGCATGGAAAGTAACGAGGGGAGGGGAGGAAATAATATTTATGGGGATGTAAATTTCAGAGAGGATTTAAAGAGAATTTGAGATGTGCTGGGGTAAGAGAGCGAAGCCACGGGCCATGGAGGGGTGAGCGGCGGCCGAAACTAATCACATGGCGGGACGGCAATGGAGGAAATTATCGGGAGGATTAGAGGGAAAAGCGGAGAACCCCACCCGGTCAAGGTCTCTCACCCGTAATTAATAGCACCACTGGAGGGCAATAGACGGAAGAGGGAGATACCGGGGCGTCAACCCGTGCATTTGGATTAGTGTTTGAAAGGAGGATAAATGGGAGCGAGAATCAATGACTGCATGCCAAAATAATCGATTAAGTTAAGGACCAGTGGGAGAATTGACGCTCAGCGATTAATTATAGGTGAGGAGCCTGTTAAGGTCGGGGAGATAGTGGTGGGATTGTATTTGTTGGGGTTGGGACCAGGATGATTTGGGGGGGGGCGGATCATGGGAGCGGATACGGGGAAGGGATGGCGCGACGGATCATCTGCCGGGACTTACTCCGGTAGACTCTGTCGAGGGAGACCCTGTCCTAATATCCACCAATTACCGAACTCCACATACCATCTTGGTATACCTTATATCCGAGCAGTGAGAGGCCTATATGTTGACTGACGAATGGCCAGCCTCGTCAAAAATATTATGTACGAGTCCGGGCAGCGCAATTGCAACTGTTTGAAATTCATATGCTTTTGCGGGTATTCTGACAAAACCGCGAAAAACAGCGGGTCGATGTTGCCGTAAATCGATCCGGGAGGTTAAGAAACCCCCGCTTGCAAATTTTCGAAATGTTGCAAAATGTTGCAATATGCTCTAAATATTGCAAATGAAGTCCCAGAGCGCTGATTTTAACGTCATTGCAATCAGCGGCCCGATCGGGTCCAGAAAATAATTTCTACAGAAAAAGTAGAGTTTGGATTTTTTTGTCTTCAATTTTTGAAATCATGCAATGTTGCAAAGCCCGATTGCACGCTACACTGGCACAAACTGCTTCGGCGTTTGCTATTTTTTTCCGGCACTTTCCAGCACTTTGATTTTCGCGCCTGGTCAGTTTCCCAAGTATTTTCTTCATTAGTACGATTCACTTTTTCCGTTTCCTGACTGCGGAAAGAGAAACACTTACCTCGTCTAGATAAGTGACAAATTGCAGTTTAATATATCCTCTTCCACGGGTTTTGTCAAACGTATCTGCGATGCGGTTGGCCAAGAATAATCTGAAAGAGAAGAAGAAAAACATGAAAGAAAAGACACCTACCAGAAG
>JAXIVJ010017246.1:0-17500 GCA_036785665.1 Chirona hameri
TATCGAAAGTATGTCAGTATTGTTTTAAGTCAGGTCAAAATTGAGGTCACCAGAGGTCAATAAAGGTCAAATTTTCCAGTTTTTTTCCTGTTTTAGGACATCGCTCCAGAAATTCCCATATATCTAAAAAAAACTATGCTAGTTAGAAACAAACCGAAAAAAGCAAATGCCAGCCAGTGAAATTTGCAATCGCTAAGGTGTCCTCAAATTTGATCTCAGGTCAATATTTGAGGCTCCAGAGGTCAAAAAAGAAAAAAATACGTTTTTTCAAAATTGTTTTTCGCTATTAACTTGTTATGTAATAAAGATAACGGAAAACTGTTTACACCATTGTGTTTATCTTGTCAAGGCGCTTTGAATGATGTACATGGTGACCTTTTTAAGTTAACTCTTTTTTTTACCTCGGGTCAAGGTCAAGTGGTGACCCAAGTATGGCATGTTGCATATAAAAAGACGTGTCTCGACGAGACAAACACATTGATGTCTGTTTCACTCCTCTATCTGCATTATGTCGGGAGTTATTGACAAAAAAGTGATGGTGACCTCGCATGACCTCAAATGACCCAATAGGGGTCACTGAACAAAACCTACACTTGGATCATCAAGAATATCCTATAATAACATGATCCAGAAGTAATTGGACTAATATCATGCATATCCTTACTTAGCATTTGTATATTTCCCCATTGACTTATTATGGGGAGGCTACGAAATTGACCTGACCTTAGGTCACCGATATCAAAATTCCGAGATAAACTGATTGTAAGTACTTGTGCCCTCATGACATCCTGTAAGTTTCAAACTGATCGGTGAAAAACTCTGGCTTTGGCACAACTGCAAAAAAAATTGGAGGTGGGGTCACTTGACCTGGTCTGGTGACCTGACCTGAGATGACCAGAGTTTTTTTTCTTCAAAGTGTGCGCAATTGATGTCCTGACAGGTGTGCGAAAACACGGCGCCGCTGCGCGCCGCCGTTTTTTCGCTATCTTTGAAAAATCTGAGGGGGGGGGCGGAAATCAACCCCCCCCCCCTGCAGTGCGCGGGTTAAGTTTAACGAATTCAATCACCTTCCGGTTTTCAGCTCGACCTGACCTCGCATGACCTAACATGACCTGGCAATATTGTATGACCCACAGATACGTATTACCTATGTTAGGTCTTAGGAACCGTTCATAAATAACGTTACGCTATTTTGACTATTCCCCCATGTTACGCTTCGGCTGGCGACCCCCCCCCCCCCCCCCCCCCGAGCTTAGCGTAATTTATGAACGCCCCTTAATCCGCCCTTGACTGGGGTCTCAGCCGAACGCCATTGATTGTGGGGGGAGGGCGTTAAACGACCCCCCCCCCCCCTCGTTATCTTCCGAACCAATGATCGCAGCGAGACACGAAAGCCGGCATTCGAAAGCTCTCAATGAGACGCCGCATCTAAAGCACACTCAAAATTTTCAAATTGAGGTCACGTGTCAGGTCACGGTCAGATCAAAGGTAAACATCGAGGTATTTGGGTGCATGGGCCATACTTTCCATCCAAAGCCTTCCATTGAGACCATGATCACCCAAAGCGCTCTCAAAGGTATAATACACATCCCGCATGAGCTAAAGTGAGATTGTTGGCAAAGGTCAAGGTCACAAAAGGTCACTATTCGCAAAATATCTACGAAAGTCATGCGACATGTTTTATGGGTGTAGTATAGTATTGTATACACGTATAATTATATAGTGATAGTCATTTTACCACCTGACTTCATTTAAGTAAATTTAGTTTCAAGTTCAAGTCAAGGTCAGCCTCAGGTCAAATCAGGTCAAAATTCGAAATGAATAAATATAAATAAGAAATGCTTCTGGACCAGTTTTGCCTCCGAAATGCAGCGGCGACGTTCGTTTGGTCGTAACTGGTCATTTGAGAGAAAACAAATCAATACAAATACGCCATGAGTTACCCATGCTTTAGAAGCCATGTCAGTATAAAAAAAAACGTTGATATTGTTTTGAAATTCAGTTTGGGAATTACCCATATGTGGTTTTCTAACATATATTCCGTTCTTTATATCTTTGAAAAGTTTGATTTTGAGGGCATTAATCCCCCCCCCCCCCATTTTTTCTTCTTCCTAATTTGACCGACTGACTGCTGGTGTTGTGAGAACCAGATAGGAGCTCAGGGCGGGACCGACTGACTGCTGGTGTTGTGAGAACCAGATAGCTCAGGGCGGGACCGACTGACTGCTGGTGTTGTGAGAACCAGATAGGAGCTCAGGGCGGGACCGACTGACTGCTGGTGTTGTGAGAACCAGATAGGAGCTCAGGGCGGGACCGACTGACTGCTGGTGTTATGAGAACCAGATAGGAGCTCAGGGCGGGACCGACTGACTGCTGGTGTTATGAGAACCAGATAGGAGCTCGGGCGGGACCGACTGACTGCTGGTGTTATGAGAACCAGATAGGAGCTCAGGGCGGGACCGACTGACTGCTGGTGTTGTGAGAACCAGATAGGAGCTCAGGGCGGGACCGACTGACTGCTAGTGTTGTGAGAACCAGATAGGAGCTCAGGGCGCGACCGACTGACTGCTGGTGTTATGAGAACCAGATAGGAGCTCAGGGCAGGACCGACTGACTGCTGGTGTTATGAGAACCAGATAGGAGCTCAGGGCGGGACCGACTGACTGCTGGTGTTATGAGAACCAGATAGGAGCTCAGGGCGGGACCGACTGACTGCTGGTGTTGTGAGAACCAGATAGGAGCTCAGGGCGGGACCGACTGACTGCTAGTGTTGTGAGAACCAGATAGGAGCTCAGGGCGCGACCGACTGACTGCTGGGTAGGTGTTGTGAGCACCAGGTGTTGTGAGCTCAGTATCCTAGCATTGCGAAATTTGGGTGGAAAACTACACCCTATGGAGTATGGATACCATTTTCCCACTCTTTTTGTCGAGTTTTACTGTGAATTTTCCACTTTTTATTCTAAAATGTATCAGATGATACTGATTTATGGATGTAATGATAGGGACAGCCTATGTAGGGAAAGACAGGTAAGAGTTGGCATACGTGGCATAGCATAGATGGCATAGCATATTGGCACAGCATACTAATTCTGGTGAGCGGGTAATTGTGTATTGATAAAGCAGAGTACATACGTTTTGTGGCTGAATTTCCCACTCTAAATGCTTACTTGTAATCAGCATTTTGCACTCCGTACCCAAGCTCCAAAGCAATCCTACGGTCCTGCAGGAGCTTGAATTGAGAAGAAAAAACGTATACAGGGATCCAATCCTTCATTGGGAAGTAGATCCCAGATCCGCTATGATCCTGGATTTGGAAAACTAATATCAGGAATTTATTCCGAAAAATATATACATATTTCAACTGACCGTCGATATCACCTACTAACCGTTGGTGGTTTTCAGGTACTCGGCGAACTTTTTCTTCTCGTACTCGACGCTCTGCGCTATGATGTGAGGTCGGACCTGCTGGATGGCGAAGTTGGCCATGTCGATTCGCATCAGCTCCAGCGTCTGATGACAGAGTCACAGAGAGTCAGAGTCACACTCAGGGCGGAACAGAGTCAAGAGAGTCAAGAGTCAGAGTCACACTCAGGGCGGAACAGAGTCACAGAGAGTCAGAGTCACACTCAGGGCGGAACAGAGTCACAGAGAGTCAGAGTCAGAGTCACCCTCAGGGCGGAACAGAGTCAAGAGAGCCAGAGTCACACTCAGGGCGGAACAGAGTCAAGAGAGTCAGAGTCAGAGTCACACTCAGGACGGAACAGAGTCACACTCAGGGCGGAACAGAGTCAAGAGAGTCAGAGTCAGAGTCATACTTAGGGCGGAACAGGCGGAACAGAGTCAAGAGAGCCAGAGTCAGAGTCACACTCAGGGCGGAACAGAGTCAAGAGATTCATAGTCAGAGTCACACTCAGAGCGGAACTGAGTCAAGAGAGCCATAGTCAGTCACACTCAGGGCGGAACAGAGTCACAGAGAGTCAGAGTCACACTCAGGGCAGAACAGAGTCAAGAGAGCCAGAGTCAGAGTCACACTCAGGGCGGAACAGAGTCAAGAGAGTCAGTCACACTCAGGGCGGAACAGAGTCAAGAGAGTCAGTCAGAGTCACACTCAGGGCGGAACAGAGTCCAGAGAGCCAGTCAGAGTCACACTCAGGGCGGAACAGAGTCAAGAGAGCCAGAGTCAGAGTCACACTCAGGGCGGAACAGAGTCAAGAGAGTCAGAGTCACAATCAGGGCGGAACAGAGTCAAGAGAGCCAGAGTCAGAGTCACACTCAGGGCGGAACAGAGTCAAAAGAGCCAGTCAGAGTTACACTCAGGGCGGAACAGAGTCAAAAGAGCCAGAGTCAGAGTCACACTCAGGGCGGAACACAGTCAAGAGAGCCAGAGTCAGAGTCACACTCAGGGCGGAACAGAGTCAAGAGAGTCAGAGTCACAATCAGGGCGGAACAGAGTCAAGAGAGCCAGAGTCAGTCACACTCAGGGCGGAACAGAGTCAAGAGAGTCAAGAGAGTCAAGAGTCAGAGTCACACTCAGGGCGGAACAGAGTCAAGAGAGCCAGAGTCAGAGTCACACTCAGGGCGGAACAGAGTCAAGAAGGTCAGAGTCACAATCAGGGCGGAACAGAGTCAAGAGAGCCAGAGTCAGTCACACTCAGGGCGGAACAGAGTCAAGAGTCAAGAGAGTCAAGAGAGTCCAGAGTCAGAGTCACACTCAGGGCGGAACAGAGTCAAGAGAGCCAGAGTCAGAGTCACACTCAGGGTGGAACAGAGTCACAGACAGCCAGAGTCAGAGTCACGTTCAGGGCGGAACAGTCAAGAGAGTCAGAGTCAGAGTCACACTCAGGGCGGAACAGAGTCAAGAGAGTCAGAGTCAGAGTCACACTCAGGGCGGAACAGAGTCACAGAGAGTCAGAGTCAGTCACACTCAGGGCGGAACAGAGTCAAGAGAGCCAGAGTCAGAGTCACACTCAGGGCAGAACAGAGTCAAGAGAGCCAGAGTCAGAGTCACACTCAGGGCGGAACAGAGTCACAGAGTCAGAGTCAGTCACATTCAGGGCGGAACAGAGTCACATAGAGTCAGAGTCAGAGTCACACTCAGGGAGGAACACGAAGGCAAACGATCATATTTCGAACCACTGCCGCATCCGTCCAATACTGCCACCTCGAGCGGGCACCTACAGGCGAATAGCATAGGAGCGTACATGCATAACATAAAACAATGTAATCCTGAAATAGCATTCAAAGCAAGTCATATAGTTACATGAATAACCTTATTAATCGTGCTTTTCCTCTAACGCAATGCAGTTCGCATTGTTTTGCTATGACATATTATATTGTAATATTCAGTTTAATTTACACATTTAATTTTGACAAAACACTGAATATCTAAAAATTTACGACCCACACTTTTCACACAAATCAAAATCCAACCAAATATCCGGAATAGAACCTGAATTCAATCAAACAAACAACGCACCAGCTGACTTCCACTCAGCAGCCAAACATCACAGCGTGGCTCCAGACCAACGTGTCCGGCAGGCGGGTGTCGGCTCACCTCAGTGATGCCCCTGAACACGTCGACGACGGTGCTGCGCTGGCCGAGCTCCCTGATGGTGTCGTCCCGCACCGGCGCGCAGATCCGGGACATGATGGACAACACGAACCCAGAGTACTCGCCGAAGTCTGCAGGCGCGGCACACGGCAGCGCGTCAGAGACACGCCAAATGTCAGGGCGTCAGTGACACTGACAGTATACACTATACAGCTATACACAGCAGAGCAGGACATCACATGCCAGGGCGTCAGTGACACTGACAGTATACACTATACAGCTATACACAGCAGAGCAGGACATCACATGTCAGGGCGTCAGTGACACTGACAGTATACACTATACAGCTATACACAGCAGAGCAGGACATCACATGTCAGGGCGTCAGTGACACTGACAGTATACACTATACAGCTATACACAGCAGAGCAGGACATCACATGTCAGGGCTTCAGTGACACTGACTTTATAGTTATACACAGCAGAGCAGGACATCACATGTCAGGGTGTCAGTGACACCGACAGTATACACTATACAGCTATACACAGCAGAGCAGGACATCACATGTCAGGGCTTCAGTGACACTGACAGTATACACTATACAGCTATACACAGCAGAGCAGGACATCACATGTCAGGGCTTCAGTGACACTGACAGTATACACTATACAGCTATACACAGCAGAGCAGGACATCACATGTCAGGGCGTCAGTGACACTGACAGTATACACTATACAGCTATACACAGCAGAGCAGGACATCACATGTCAGGGTGTCAGTGACACCGACAGTATACACTATACAGCTATACACAGCAGAGCAGGACATCACATGTCAGGGCGTCAGTGACACTGACAGTATACACTATACAGCTATACACAGCAGAGCAGGACATCACATGTCAGGGCTTCAGTGACACTGACTTTATAGTTATACACAGCAGAGCAGGACATCACATGTCAGGGCGTCAGTGACACCGACAGTATACACTATACAGCTATACACAGCAGAGCAGGACATCACATGTCAGGGCTTCAGTGACACTGACAGTATACACTATACAGCTATACACAGCAGAGCAGGACATCACATGTCAGGGCTTCAGTGACACTGACAGTATACACTATACAGCTATACACAGCAGAGCAGGACATCACATGTCAGGGCGTCAGTGACACTGACAGTATACACTATACAGCTATACACAGCAGAGCAGGACATCACATGTCAGGGCTTCAGTGACACTGACAGTATACACTATACAGCTATACACAGCAGAGCAGGACATCACATGTCAGGGCGTCAGTGACACCGACAGTATACACTATACAGCTATACACAGCAGAGCAGGACATCACATGTCAGGGCGTCAGTGACACTGACAGTATACACTATACAGCTATACACAGCAGAGCAGGACATCACATGTCAGGACGTCAGTGACACTGACTTTATAGTTATACACAGCAGAGCAGGACATCACATGTCAGGGCGTCAGTGACACTGACTTTATAGTTATACACAGCAGAGCAGGACATCACATGTCAGGGCGTCAGTGACACTGACTTTATAGTTATACACAGCAGAGCAGGACATCACATGTCAGGGCGTCAGTGACACTGACTTTATAGTTATACACAGCAGAGCAGGACATCACATGTCAGGGCGTCAGTGACACTGACAGTATACACTATACAGCTATACACAGCAGAGCAGGACATCACATGTCAGGGCTTCAGTGACACTGACAGTATACACTATACAGCTATACACAGCAGAGCAGGACATCACATATAGGGGCGTCAGTGACACTGACAGTATACACTATACAGCTATACACAGCAGAGCAGGACATCACATGTCAGGGCGTCAGTGACACTGACAGTATACACTATACAGCTATACACAGCAGAGCAGGACATCACATGTCAGGGCGTCAGTGACACTGACAGTATACATGTGAGGAACAACGATAAAGGGATTTACGGGATTTGGTAGCCGTTGGCAGCCGTTGCGTCACGGTTGGCCGCGAGCGCAGTTATTGTCTGGTTACGTAATGATTGTTTATTTTCCCAGCTCTAAGTACTGGAAGTGACGTAAGTATTCGCGTGTGCCAGTACGGTGCCCTCTTTGGAGCGTGTTTCCGGATTGGGCGGTTTCTAGAAGTTTCCCGGCGCCGACAGGTCGTGCGCGTTTAAAGGGAGGGCTTAAAGGGGTTGGGGGGTGACATGTAACTCTGGGATAATGTAAACTCTTGCAAAACGTCAATACAGTGATTCAGTGCAACGACCAGTGTCCCTTACAACAGAAGTGGGATATGAACTCATGCCGTCGGAAGTGAGCGAAAATCCTGACGCATGAGCGGCAATGAAGATGAAGTCTTTGATATAAAATCTGAATTTAAACTAGAGAGTGGAACGAATCAAGTCATGGAGGGACCAGGGTCAGTGTTCAAGCCGCCGGCTTACGTGGATGGAGAGGACCCAGACACCTTTTTGCGAGGTTTTGTGCGGGTAGCAAGAGCTAACGCCTGGCCTGAAGCGCGGCAGCTGGCCATTCTCCCGGCCCTGTTCAGTACTACCCATGAGTGGCTGGCCAGAGAGCTGGAAGAGGACTCCTCTTTAAACACAGTTGAGTTAGCACAAGCCAGGATTCTGGAAAGGTTGGTTCCAGCCGAGAAGCGACGGGCGTTTCTTCATCAGTTTTACGAACATAAGATGTCAGCAACAGATGGGCCAAGGGCGTTTGTAACCAAGTTGAAGACACTGGTCCGAGCTGCAATGCCTGACATGGGGCCTGAGGGGCAAGAGCAGCTGGTGGTTGAACAGATAACAAGAGCAGTTCCGTCTCAGTGGCGACTGAGGGTCCTCGATTGTGAAGCGACAACTACAGAGGGATTGATTCGTAGACTGGAACGGATCAAAACCACAGAGGAGCTCCAAAAGGACATGGTGGCCCCTCCAGCACCCGTCAGAAGTCTAGCGTCAGCACAGGTGGAGAGAAGAACTTGTTTCAAGTGTGGTAAGCAAGGCCACATCGCTGTCAGGTGTCGTTCCCAAAGCCAAGCCCAAGGAAGTCAGCCAAGAGAACCAAGGTCAGAACAAAGGTCAGAACCAAGGTCAAGCTCAGGGGCAATCCAGTGCTACCAGTGTGGAGGTCGAGGTCATCTGAAGAGGCAGTGCCCCTCCACACCCCAGCTGCAAAACGCACCAAGGTCAGTTCGGCGGGTGGACTCAACCAACCCTGTTGAAGTCAGGGCAGTGGTGAAGATGGCTGGGGCAGCGGTTCAAGTGGTGGTAGACACAGGAAGTGCCACCAGTATCCTGAGTGAAGACCTGATGGAGGAGCTCGGACTGGTTGTGACTCCAACTGACGATCGTTTCGTGGCTGCAAACGGCACAAGTGTTTCAGCTGTGGGTCGAGTGCAGGTGTCTCTGGAAGTTGGTGGTGTGTGCTCATCTCGCAGCTTTGTGGTTGCCCGTGACCTGACTGACTGTGCCCTCATCGGGATGGATGATGATCCAGGACCTGGGTGCTTCAATTGACTGTGGAGCAGGAGAGCTATATGTTCAGGGAATTAAGGTCCCAAAGCAGCAAGCTGTGACAACAAGAAGTTTGATCACCTGTGCACCAAGATCTGAGACCGTCATCAGCATCCGCAGGGTAGCTGCGGTGAACACCATGGTCTTCTGTCCTGAAGAAGTTGAAGGAGTGACACTGGCCTCCACCGTGCACCTGACCCACCAAGCAGTACCGGTGAGGCTCTTGAACCTGAGTGATGCTGAAGTGGTGCTCCCAGCCGGGACTGTGCTGGGGAGTGACGAACCAGCTGTGGTGACTGCTCAGTGTGGAGAGGTGAGGGGGAACGGCTCTAGGCTGCCTGATGTTTCACACTTGCCAGAACAAGACAGGGAACAGTTTCAGCAAGTTCTGAACAAGTATGCAAGAGTGTTCTCTGAAGGGCCAGAAGATGTGGGGGAATACACAGGACCCCACCAGTTGGTGATCGACACAGCAGGAGCAAGACCAATCAAGCAGAGGTCGTACCGCACGCCATTGCATCTACGACAGCAGTTGAAGGAGCAACTGAACCAGCTGGAGAATCAGGGCTTGATCGAACCCTCAACCTCATCGTGGGCATCGCCGGTGGTCATGGTGAGGAAGAAGAACGGTGACATGAGGTTGTGCTGTGATTACAGGGCCGTCAACCAGGTAATCAAGCATGACTCATACCCGCTGCCGAGGATGGAGGATCTGCTGGAGGCGACGGGAGGATCCAGTATCTTCACAGTGCTGGATCAGAGATCAGCATACTGGGCCATCCCAGTAGAAGAGAAGTCACGTGAGGTCACCGCCTTCACCACAGAGTTTGGGCTGCATCAGTGGGCCAGACAGCCGTTCGGACTGAAGACGAGTCCCGGTACGTTCCAACGGATCATGGAAGACCTGCTGAAAGAACTGAGCTGGGAGCGTGTGATGATCTACCTGGACGATGTGATCCTGTTCTCCAAGACGGTTGAAGAGCATCTGAGTGATCTGGAAGAACTGCTACAGAAGTTTCAAGAGGGCGGTCTGAAGCTCAACCCCGACAAGTGTCGAGTAGCAGTAACTGAAGTGGACTTCCTCGGACATCATCTGAATCCAGAGGGCATCAGACCAGCTGAAGAGAAGGTGGAAGCTCTTCGAAGATGGCCATCACCACAGTCAGTGAAGGACCTGCGTCGCTTCCTGGGGTTCATCGGGTACTACCAACAGTATATCCCCGAGTTCGGAAGTAAGACTGCACTGATGTCTGACCTGTTGAAGAAGGGAACAGTCTTCAACTGGACTGAGGAGTGTGAGAAGAAGTTCCAGCTGCTCAAGAAGGAGATGGAGGAGTATCCGGTACGTCAGTTCCCAGACGTGGAGGAGTCGTTCACTCTGACAACTGATGCAAGTGGCACTGGCTGGGGTGCAGAACTGCGACAGGAGCGGGGGGTCATCGCCTTCGCTTCTGGCAAGTGGACACCAGCTGAGAAGAACTGGACAGTGACTGAGCGGGAGCTGGGTGCAGTCATCAAGGCGGTCACCAAGTTCAGGCACTACCTGATCGGCAAACCCTTCAAGCTCAAGACGGATCATGAAGCCATCCAGTTCCTACAGAAGTCCAAGCCGCCTTCTGGTCGTCTGTACAGGTGGCTAGAGAAGTTGCAGGAGTACGACTTCACTGTGGAGCACGTACGAGGTTGCTCCATTCCACACGTAGATGCCCTATCCAGGCAGTTTGAAGAGCAGGCGGAGAAGCAAGACAAGCTGAACGTGTCCGCACCTGAGTTCATCCCGCAGGACAGCAGGAAGCACCTGGAGGTGAAGCGGCTGACAGAAGCTGAAGAGACAAATCAAGATCACAGAAGAGATACTGAAGGACAGGACCCAGCACCTGAAGCAGCGCTCTTTGAGCAGAATGTGTCGGTGGAAGGTAAACCTGAGTTTCGAGAAGCCACAGCAAGTGACCCAGTTCTGAAAAGGTTGTATCTGTATCTACAGGGAAGAAGTTTGAGCACAGAAGATCTCACTGAAGAACAGAGAAGAGAGTTGAAGTCCTACGCCACAATGGGAGGTCTCTACCTGAGTGGCGGTGTCATTCAGCGGGAGTCGAGAGGTTTCCAGAAGCCACAAGTTCTGGTGCCACAGAGTCTGAGGGCCAGGCTTCTACGGATGGCACACGAAGTACCCACAGCTGGCCATGGAGGCGTGCGCAGAACAGTTCACAGACTGACTGAGAACTACTTCTGGTTCAACATGAGGCTGGACGCGAAGCGTGCGTGCAGCTCATGTCACTCATGCCTGTCTCACAAATCCAAGACAACAGCGTGCCGAGAAGGACGGGGAGCAGTACCAGTGGAAGGAAGACCGTTGGAGCAGTGGGCGGCGGACATTCTGGAGCTCCCACGCACTGAAGACGGCTACAGGTACGTGCTGGTGGTGACTGATGTGTTCAGTAAACTGGTGGAGCTGTTTGCTTTGAAGAGTCAGACTGCTGTGGACATTGCTGACTGTTTACTGAAGGTAATCAGCCGTTACGGAGTCATGAAGTCGCTGCTGACAGATCAGGGAAGAAACTTCGAGAGTAGTCTGGTGCAGGAGCTCTGTCGTAGACTGGAGATCAAGAAGTTGCGAACCACAGTGTACCGGCCATGCTGTAATGGAGTCACAGAGCGGTTCAACAGGATCCTGTGTGAGATGTTGTCTCACTTCACAGCTGGTCAGGATTGGCCTCAACTGCTCCCTCTGGTATCTTCAGCTTACAATACCAGCGCCCATTCTGTTACAGGCTTCACCCCGTTCGAGCTGGTGCACGGTTTCGCCCCCAGGACCGTACTCGGAGCAGAATTCGACGGAGGGCAGCTGAAGCGGAGCACGTACCAGTGCCATCTAGACACCCTGCAGCACCAGCTTGCCGATATACATCAGCTGGCAGCTGATCGTATTCGACAAGAGCAGAGTCGCAGGACTGACGAATCCGGCGGGATCTTCAAGCAGGGAGACACAGTCTGGTGTCGCAACTTCAGGGCCGAGAAAGGCGTAAAGGGCAAGTTGCAACCGAAGTTCGAAGGCCCCTACAGCGTCCTGGCAGGCAGACCACCGGACTATGTGATCGAAAAAGGCAAACGACGGAGACTGATCCACGGGGCACATTTGAAGAAAGCAGTTCCGTGGGAAACCCGAGAGATCACTGCCGACTCGGGAAGCGAGGCGGATCTTCCGGACGAGCCGGCTGTGAGGAAGCCGCCACAGCCGAGGCGTGAAGAAGTGCTTAGTTGGGAAGTGGAGACTCTGCCGGGACCGTCTACAGAGGTCGCGAGGCCCCAGCCGGCTGACGCGGAGGCGGCGGCAGAGGACGCGAGGCCCCAGCGGGCTGACGCCAGGCCGATGAAGACGGCAGCTGCAGGAGGCGCGAGGTCCCAGCGGGCTGACGCGCAGACGGAGGCGGCGGCGGAGGACGCGAGATCCCAGCGGGCTGACGCCAGGCCGATGAAGACGGCAGCTGCAGGAGGCGCGAGGTCCCAGCGGGCTGACGCGCAGACGCCGAGGACGGCGACGGAGGACGCGGCGGACGAGCGACCCCAGCAGGTGGGCAAACGGCAGGCGACGGTGGCGCCGTCTCGAAGCGCGGCGGAGGACGCGGCGGACGAGCGACCCCAGCAGGTGGGCAAACGGCAGGCGACGGTGGCGCCGTCTCGAGGCGCGACGGAGGACGCGGCGGACGAGCGGACCGGTGCACGGCCGCCGAGGACGGCGACGGAGGACGCGGCGGACGAGCGGGGCCAGCAGGTGGGCAAACGGCAGGTGACGGTGGTGCCGTCTCGAGGCGCGACCGTGGCGCCACGACCGTGTGCGATAGGGGCGCCACCGCGGGGTGAGACAGTGGCGCCATCGCGGTGCGATACCGTTCCAGTACCGGTGGTGCAGACGCGATCCGGGCGAGAGGTGCGCCGCCCTCGCCGTTTCCTAGACTAGTGTGCGGTGCGCGGGGCACGATGTGCAGTGATCGGTGTGACTGACATTCCTTGTGCTGGTGTTGTAGTGTGACCAGCGGTCGCAGTGTGCGTTAGCGGGTCATTTGTAGTGTGACCAGCGGTTGCGGTGTTCGAAGCGGGTCATTTGTGGTGTGACCAGCGGTTGCAGTGTTCGAAGCGGGTCATTTGTAGTGTGACCGGCGGTGTTCGAAGCGGGTCATTTGTAGTGTGACCGGCGGTGTTCGAAGCGGGTAATTTGTAGCGTGACCGGCGGTTCGAAGCGGGTCATTTGTAATGTGACCAGCGGTCGCCGTGTTCGTAGCGGGCCATTTCTTTTTTAGTATCGTTAAGGAGGGGGGAATGTGAGGAACAACGATAAAGGGATTTACGGGATTTGGTAGCCGTTGGCAGCCGTTGCGTCACGGTTGGCCGCGAGCGCAGTTATTGTCTGGTTACGTAATGATTGTTTATTTTCCCAGCTCTAAGTACTGGAAGTGACGAAGTATTCGCGTGTGCCAGTACGGTGCCCCCTTTGGAGCGTGTTTCCGGATTGGGCGGTTTCTAGAAGTTTCCCGGCGCCGACAGGTCGTGCGCGTTTAAAGGGAGGGCTTAAAGGGGTTGGGGGGTGACATGTAACTCTGGGATAATGTAAACTCTTGCAAAACGTCAATACAGTGATTCAGTGCAACGGCCAGTGTCCCTTACATACACTATACAGCTATACACAGCAGAGCAGGACATCACATGTCAGGGCGTCAGTGACACTGACCAGCCTTGGGATTTGGGCCATTTTCTGGACTTTTTGGGTCCAAAGAATTTTGCTCTCTTCATATTTGTTCGGGAAATTTGCTCTCTTTTCGCCTGATTTTACCGACATTGTAGTTAAAATATAATTCAATTTTCCTCACAAGGATTTAATATCTATTACAAATCAGGATTGTTTACTTTCCAAGTAAAATAATTACAACAAAAATGAAAATCTGAACTTGCCTGACAATACAATTTACTCTCCACCTATGGATTTGTACTCTCTGGGACCAGGTCATGAAATGACAAATCCAGCACTGCACTGACAGTATACACTATACAGCTATACACAGCAGAGCAGGACATCACATGTCAGGGCTTCAGTGACACTGACTTTATAGTTATACACAGCAGAGCAGGACATCACATGTCAGGGCGTCAGTGACACTGACAGTATACACTATACAGCAATACACAGCAGAGCAGGACATCACATGTCAGGGCTTCAGTGACACTGACAGTATACACTATACAGCTATACACAGCAGAGCAGGACATCACATGTCAGGGCGTCAGTGACACTGACAGTATACAATATACAGCTATACACAGCAGAGCAGGACATCACATGTCAGGGCTTCAGTGACACTGACAGTATACACTATACAGCTATACACAGCAGAGCAGGACATCACATGTCAGGGCGTCAGTGACACTGACAGTATACACTATACAGCTATACACAGCAGAGCAGGACATCACATATAGGGGCGTCAGTGACACTGACAGTATACACTATACAGCTATACACAGCAGAGCAGGACATCACATGTCAGGGCTTCAGTGACACTGACAGTATACACTATACAGCTATACACAGCAGAGCAGGACATCACATGTCAGGGCTTCAGTGACACGGACAGTATACACTATACAGCTATACACAGCAGAGCAGGACATCACATGTCAGGGCGTCAGTGACACTGACAGTATACACTATACAGCTATACACAGCAGAGCAGGACATCACATATAGGGGCGTCAGTGACACTGACAGTATACACTATACAGCTATACACAGCAGAGCAGGACATCACATGTCAGGGCTTCAGTGACACTGACAGTATACACTATACAGCTATACACAGCAGAGCAGGACATCACATGTCAGGGCGTCAGTGACACCGACAGTATACACTATACAGCTATACACAGCAGAGCAGGACATCACATGTCAGGGCGTCAGTGACACCCACAGTATACAGCTATACAGCTATACACAGCAGAGCAGGACATCACATGTCAGGACTTCAGTGACACTGACAGTGCGCACATCAGCGCAGGGGAGGCCGATTTCATCAACCATAATCGATCGATAACTCGCGATAACGCGAATGAATGAACGCAATGTAACAAGACGTTCAACACAACTGTGTGAGTGTGAAAAGAGAATATGAACAGGCGCCTAGGTGATGGACTGGGGAAGCTGGGGAAGGTGACTAGGAAGCTGAATTTGACGACGAGACGGGGCCCATCGGCACGGTCGTATCGTATCCAGAACACAGAGTGACGTCACCACTCACAGAAAGCCAGCCGTCCACCATAGCACACCCTACTCACCCAGGGTGCCGGCCTCGGCCTGTTGTTTGATGACTGTCTCGTCCAGCTTGTCCTCCACCTCCTTCTTGAGTGAGGTGTGCTGCGGCAGCAGCAGCGACAGCAGCGTCTGTGGCAACAGCACGAAGGCACACACACCGTATTATGCGGCGCCGCAATGTTCGAAGTTCAATGGCAACTTCAGCGGGGGTGTAGCTCAGGGATTCCACTATAGAGCAAGTTGCCCTCGGTTCAAATTTGGGTGCCCTCTGATGGCTGACGGTTGTGGGCTAAGGGACATTCCAACCTTTCTGCAAATTGTCAAATATACGCCGGTTGTAGTGCAAATGTGAAGTAAGTGCTGCTCAAAACTATTATGATATTTTTCTCTCGGAAACGTCATTTAACTTTATAAAATAAAACAAATGGGGGCGGGGGGTGATGACTTCATTATTGAGCAATAGAGAAAACCTTCACGCTGCCAAATGATATGGCACAATGTCTTGACTTTGAGACACTTCTTAAGACTTGAATACAAACAAGTCTTTCTTATCACGGGTTTCGAAAAATAAGAGCTTTCGAAAAAGAAGGATTGAAACGAAAATCACAACATAATTATTAAATATATTGATAGGAAAATAGGGACATGTTGGTAAATCCAATAGCATGATCATAGACAATCAAAACAAACCACACCCTCAAGGTTTATCTCTTAACAGGTACACACGGCGTGACGAGAGATGACGTCATCGTAACAAAACTACCAAGTAAGGGTGGGCCTTACACCTTACCTTGGGCCTTCAGGCCCAAGTTTAAAAATCAAACTTGCATTTCTCTAAGACCGATAACTGTAGTTTGTTTTAAACGCTACCTTCCTAAATTTCACTACATAGCCATCACTAACTTGGCTATCTCAACTCAAAACAAATGTTAAGGTGGGTCTGTGGGAATGTCCCTTTAACACACCATCACTTAGTGCTTTCACAGCCGCAATTTACTTCAACACCACACTCATGCAAATATTGAAACAATCTTGATACAAAAATACGCTACCGTCGCGAATGCCAAAATACGCAACATTACACACATGTAGTAGATCACGGATGGTTTCCCAAAATGTTGGTGGAGCAAAATGGTATGGATCCGGATCAAAACTGGAGCATTCCACGACAGATCGACCAAGGGTTCACAGTTGACACCGCCACATTTTTTTATTTTGATGAATTTTTTTATATAAGGTTATTTTGTGGCCTGAAGTCTATTTTGGCATCGGCAGACCCCTAAGGTCAACGGTTCTCAAGATATAGCCTCGGGCATTTTTGCGAGGTCACGATGCAGGGTAATCTTTGGAGGCATGTAGCTCCAAAATCACTGAACATAATGTATCATATAGCCATATCATCATGACCGCAATTAACTGGGCAACATTTTGAACATCTCCGATTTTCAAAATTTTGACTTTTAATATTTTGATGACGCCCCCAAAATGACCCGTGACCAAACCCCCTTAACCCCTCCAAAAAAAAATGAATGGTACAGGTATGTTCAAAAGAGTAGGTAATAAGCAATGCATATTATGCATCCATGAAGGTGTTGGAAGTATACATCCTACGTTACTTGCCGAAATACCCAATGGCATGCAAAGGTATCTACATGTCTTCAAGTCAGGCACATAGCCTAGGAGGGGGGATCACCCTCCCTCCCCTCCCCTCCCCTCCCCCTTCCCTCCCCTCCCCTCCCCTCCCCTCCCCTCCCCTCCCCTCCCCTCCCCTCCCCTCCCCTCCCTCCCTCCCTCCCTCCCTCCCTCCCTCCCTCCCTCCCTCCCTCCCTCCCTCCCTCCCTCCCTCCCTCCCTCCCTCCCTCCCTCCCTCCCTCCCTCCCTCCCTCCCTCCCCCCCCCCGGAGGCCAGGAGGGCCCTTTTCGGTGGCGGAGGATCCTTTTCGGCGCGTTGCGCGCGCCGAAAAGGGCCGACAAGACCGCGCGAAGCGCGATATAATGGTCGATTTACCACGCGAAGCGTGTTCTTGAGAGTTTAGAGCACTTCAGAGGCCCTTTAGGGCCACCAGGACCCTCTCTGAAAGACCAGAGGTCCTCTTGGACGTTCA
>JAXIVJ010017246.1:22500-26633 GCA_036785665.1 Chirona hameri
TGAGTGTGAGAGTGTGAGAGAGAGAAGAGAGAGAGAGAGATGGAGAGAGAGAGAGAGAGGAGAGAGAGAGAGAGAGACGGTTTATTCATACTTCGGCTTCGAGATGATCTCTTTGTAGCGCGTACAAATCCAGCACAACAAAGCACACAAATAAACTCGCGTGCACAGGACGCGCGCACTCGCGCAGTCACCAGCGAAACCGTTTGATAGCGTGTTTTGCTTGCTTTGAGTGATATGCCCGATAGGCGTGGTTTACTACTCAGGGAGGGATTTGACAGCGAAGACAGGACACAACAATGACCCGACGAAGACACAGACTAGGGTATCCCAGCATTGCAACCTATTGGCATCAGTCTCAACACTATATAAAGACGGTCCAGTGCTACGATGCAATATGGAGAAATAGAGTCAAAATCCGGCACAATCACGGCAAAATTATCACAAGTAAGGTGCGGTATGTTGGCGGGTGAACCAGCGAGCGCGAAAGGAATGTATGGGGGAAATTGTCAACTCGACGGGCAAGTACGTTTCTGAGATACAACAAAGGGTGCGCACGTGCGCACGTGCAGAGGCACCCCCATTTGACTGTGGGAAAGTGGAGGCTGAGAGGTCCCTAACCACAAACCAAAATTTAGAACACAATCGGCTCAGCCATTCCTGAGATACAGAATATGGGGTGTGCACGTGCGGCACGTGCAGAGGCCCCACCCCTGACTTGTGGGAAACTGGCGGATGAGAGGTCCCTAACCACACACCAAATTTGACACAATCGCTCAGCCGTTCCTGAGATATAGAATAGGGTGTGCTCTGGCCACGTGCAGTCACCCCCATCCCTGAGTTGTGTGAAAATGGCGGCTAAGGGGTCCCTAACCACACGCGAAAGGTAACATAATCTGCCTAGCCGTTGCGGAGTTTTTGCGAGAAAATACTTTTCAACACCCCTCACGCGACACGCGCCACGCGCAGTGGTAGTCACCCACATGGAGTCGGCACTGTCTCAAACAGGGTAGGGTTAGATGGTGGCTTGCCTCGCAAAGAAGTCCGCTTGTCAATCGGACGTGCGGTTGCAGAGATTATGAGCTTCTCAAAAGCGTCGCCACGGGGCCGGGCCGCTCTATAATCAGATTTTTATCATACACCACGGAAGGAGAGCGGAGCGTCTCGTATTTACCTAGCTGTGGATCATGCAGTACCGATGGCCTACTCCTACATATCTATTGAACTGGAGCTCAGCTCTCACTTCACCGTGGCCAATACCAGGTAAATCGTCGTGGCCGCGGACACCACAGGCATGAGGACGTTGCCGCTTCCCTCCCGCATCAGTGACCACTGACCCTCTCTATATCTGATACGTTCTGATCACCTGGTGTTCCACCGCCGAATGGGCGATGTATAGCACTGCCTCACTGTATGACGCCGCTCCCCAGCCGTCTCGCGTCCCGCCTGCACTGACCTGGTATCGGCGCCTGTACTTCTCAGACTCTTGAAGTCGCGATCCACGGCGATCATCATGCGGCCAGAGCCATGTTGCTGACCCCGTTGGCTGCACGCATCACCTCCTCCGAGCGATACGAAGCGAGGTGTGAGAGGCGGACCACCCACGGGCAGCAAGATGCCGGACGGAGAGTGGACCGCGCCCGCCCGACGCCGCTGCTGCACCTGACTCGTGTCCCGCTCTCCTGGAGTGGGAGGGGGCAGAGGAGTAGTGCGAGGCCGCGAGTGCCGTGGTGGGGCGGGCAGAGCAGGGCAACATCTGTGCCTTGCCTTCACTGAGACACCTGGTAGTTGCATATTAAATAATAATGGACAGTGTTTCAGCATCTTTGAGGCCAGTTTATGATCATGAGCTTGATACAATATTGGTACACCAATTGGTCAAAAATCATTGGCAAAAACCTGACCTGTTACCTTTTGGCTGGTTTCTGAGACTGGTCGATTGCCTCTGTAGGCGGCTTGTCACCTCCACTGGATGCATATATACCTGTCAACCAATGGACATCAGACAAAAACAAACATGTAAATCCCAATTCTTAAACTTACTGCACTGATGAAATAAAATGTTACACTACTTTTCTAAGAGAATGAGTGCGTTTTATATAATTTGCGATATGTGCTTGGTCAGCAGGGGTTCTTCCATTGAGGCTCATAAAATGCCTCATCCAAATGAGGCAAACATATAAGCTGTGTTGTTTCTTGCTCAGAATGCAAAACAGATGACGCTCTGACAGTGACGCTCTGAGGACATCCCAACTGACCACTCTAAAGCCTTGCGCTGTGGCTATGCGCCCTAATCCAAACAGCAAGCAAGTTGGGCAGACTAGAGGGGAGCAGATACAAAATAGATCAATCAAAATAGATCAAAACGGGCGGAGCGGTAGTGCCCATATAATGGACAATCTGATATACATTTATATAAATTTGTGATACATTCTCACTTTCAACATGCCATAACCACAGAAGGGCCCATAACCACAATATTTCCCTTCCAAGATGAAGCAGCATGCATACTTCTATCAATGATTTGTTACCCTTTGGACTTTGGAGGCCCTGCACAATCCTACGTTGGCTTGTTTGGAAGCAAATCAAATCCATTTGGATTAGCAGCTAGAGCTGCTTGTGCATCTAAATTTGATTCAGCACCTGGTGGCGATCTAAATTTGATCAGCCAGCTGTTCGCACAATCTAAAATTGGATCGCTGCCAGAATTGTAGCTGCTGTGCAAAATAAATATTAGATTGCAGTATCTGATGAATGAAAGCTAAAAGAAACTTTTATAGTTTACTTTTCATGTTCTGTGAACAGCTTTAATGCTTTTCCTTTGGCACTCTTATGTATGTAACCTTGTAACTTCACATAGGTAACTTTGATATTAGGCCTTTAAGTTAACTCTACAAGCATGCCTAATATGAACATAATATATGTATCGACCATCTATTGTTATCTGCTCCCCTCAGTTTGCCCAGACTGAGGTATGGCTAGAAACCTGTAACACAAACTCCATGACATCGCCCAACAATTGAGGTAACTTTTCCTGCTGCTTTTCTGCTTCTTCTTCCAATTTAGTCACGAGTTGTTTTGATGGACTGGATTTCTGAGGTCCAGGGCCTGTGCGCGCTAAGCATAGCTTGAAGCGCAGGCCCTGACCCCACCCTCACGTCATCACTCGACATTTCCTGGCCTCACGGCAGAATCAGAGTGAAAGGTTTGACGTGCCCGAATACCTGGACACGGTCCGCCCCGCCCTCTGACGTCCACCTGACTTGCAGTGTGACCGCTGCCACCGGCGAACAGGGGCCCCATCCCAGTCGAGCAAAAATAGTGAGCGCCGAAGCGACTCAACCCGGGGTGCCATCTACCGGGTGAGTGTCAGAAGTCCAGTGCTCTCCAACTGAGCTACAGGGGGCGGAATTCTTTAAAGGGCCGCTCCCACCTTAACCCGCGCACTGCAAGGGGGGGTTGATTTCCGCCCCCCCCCCCCCCCCCCTCATGTTTTTCAAAGATAGCGAAAAAACGGCGGCGCCGCAGCGCCGCCGGGTTTTGATACACCTGTTAGGACATCAATAGCGCACCACTTTGAGAGAAAAAAAATACCATCGGGTCATCTCAGGTCAGGTCCACCAGACGAGGTCAAGTGATCCCACCACCAAAATGTTTTGCAGTTGTTGCCAAAGCCAGAGTTTTCACCGATCAGGTGCAACTTACAGAATGTCATGAGGGCATCAGTACTTATTTCGTATACTCGGAATTTTGATATCGGTGACCTAAGGTCAGTCAATTCGTAACCCTCCCCATAATAAGTCAATGGGGAAATATACAAATGCTTCCCTGATTACAAGGATTATGCATGGTACTAGTCCTATTACTCTGGATCATGTTATTATAGGATATTTTTGATGATCCAAGTGTAAGTTTTTGTTCAGTGACCCCTATTGGGTTCATTTGAGGTCATGTGAGGTCAACATCACATTTTTTGTGTCAACTAACTCTCGACATAATGAAGATAGGAGAAGTAAAACAGACATCAATGTGTTTGTCTCGTCGAGACACGTCTTTCCATATGCAAACATGCTCTTACTTGCGACCCACTTGACCTTGACCTTAGGGTCAAATTGTTAAGTTGACTAACAAGGGTC
>JAXIVJ010017247.1:2500-20000 GCA_036785665.1 Chirona hameri
GTGTGCATGTGTGCATGTGTGCATGTGTGCATGTGTGCATGTGTGCATGTGTGCATGTGTGCAGTGTGCATGTTGTGCATGTGTGCATGTGTGCATGTGTGCATGTGTGCATGTGTGCATGTGTGCATGTGTGCATGTGTGCATGTGTGCATGTGTGCATGTGTGCATGTGTGCATGTGTGCATGTGTGCATGTGTGCATGTGTGCATGTGTGCATGTGTGCATGTGTGCATGTGTGCATGTGTGCATGTGTGCATGTGTGCATGTGTGCATGTGAGCATGTGTGCATGTGTGCATGTGTGCATGTGTGCATGTGTGCATGTGTGCATGTGTGCATGTGTGCATGTGTGCATGTGTGCATGTGTGCATGTGTGCATGTGTGCATGTGTGCATGTGTGCATGTGTGCATGTGTGCATGTGTGCATGTGTGCATGTGTGCATGTGTGCATGTGTGCATGTGTGCATGTGTGCATGTGTGCATGTGTGCATGTGTGCATGTGTGCATGTGTGCATGTGTGCATGTGTGCATGTGTGCATGTGTGCATGTGTGCATGTGTGCATGTGTGCATGTGTGCATGTGTGCATGTGTGCATGTGTGCATGTGTGCATGTGTGCATGTGTGCATGTGTGCATGTGTGCATGTGTGCATGTGTGCATGTGTGCATGTGTGCATGTGTGCATGTGTGCATGTGTGCATGTGTGCATGTGTGCATGTGTGCATGTGTGCATGTGTGCATGTGTGCATGTGTGCATGTGTGCATGTGTGCATGTGTGCATGTGTGCATGTGTGCATGTGTGCATGTGTGCATGTGTGCATGTGTGCATGTGTGCATGTGTGCATGTGTGCATGTGTGCATGTGTGCATGTGTGCATGTGTGCATGTGTGCATGTGTGCATGTGTGCATGTGTGCATGTGTGCATGTGTGCATGTGTGCATGTGTGCATGTGTGCATGTGTGCATGTGTGCATGTGTGCATGTGTGCATGTGTGCATGTGTGCATGTGTGCATGTGTGCATGTGTGCATGTGTGCATGTGTGCATGTGTGCATGTGTGCATGTGTGCATGTGTGCATGTGTGCATGTGTGCATGTGTGCATGTGTGCATGTGTGCATGTGTGCATGTGTGCATGTGTGCATGTGTGCATGTGTGCATGTGTGCATGTGTGCATGTGTGCATGTGTGCATGTGTGCATGTGTGCATGTGTGCATGTGTGCATGTGTGCATGTGTGCATGTGTGCATGTGTGCATGTGTGCATGTGTGCATGTGTGCATGTGTGCATGTGTGCATGTGTGCATGTGTGCATGTGTGCATGTGTGCATGTGTGCATGTGTGCATGTGTGCATGTGTGCATGTGTGCATGTGTGCATGTGTGCATGTGTGCATGTGTGCATGTGTGCATGTGTGCATGTGTGCATGTGTGCATGTGTGCATGTGTGCATGTGTGCATGTGTGCATGTGTGCATGTGTGCATGTGTGCATGTGTGCATGTGTGCATGTGTGCATGTGTGCATGTGTGCATGTGTGCATGTGTGCATGTGTGCATGTGTGCATGTGTGCATGTGTGCATGTGTGCATGTGTGCATGTGTGCATGTGTGCATGTGTGCATGTGTGCATGTGTGCATGTGTGCATGTGTGCATGTGTGCATGTGTGCATGTGTGCATGTGTGCATGTGTGCATGTGTGCATGTGTGCATGTGTGCATGTGTGCATGTGTGCATGTGTGCATGTGTGCATGTGTGCATGTGTGCATGTGTGCATGTGTGCATGTGTGCATGTGTGCATGTGTGCATGTGTGCATGTGTGCATGTGTGCATGTGTGCATGTGTGCATGTGTGCATGTGTGCATGTGTGCATGTGTGCATGTGTGCATGTGTGCATGTGTGCATGTGTGCATGTGTGCATGTGTGCATGTGTGCATGTGTGCATGTGTGCATGTGTGCATGTGTGCATGTGTGCATGTGTGCATGTGTGCATGTGTGCATGTGTGCATGTGTGCATGTGTGCATGTGTGCATGTGTGCATGTGTGCATGTGTGCATGTGTGCATGTGTGCATGTGTGCATGTGTGCATGTGTGCATGTGTGCATGTGTGCATGTGTGCATGTGTGCATGTGTGCATGTGTGCATGTGTGCATGTGTGCATGTGTGCATGTGTGCATGTGTGCATGTGTGCATGTGTGCATGTGTGCATGTGTGCATGTGTGCATGTGTGCATGTGTGCATGTGTGCATGTGTGCATGTGTGCATGTGTGCATGTGTGCATGTGTGCATGTGTGCATGTGTGCATGTGTGCATGTGTGCATGTGTGCATGTGTGCATGTGTGCATGTGTGCATGTGTGCATGTGTGCATGTGTGCATGTGTGCATGTGTGCATGTGTGCATGTGTGCATGTGTGCATGTGTGCATGTGTGCATGTGTGCATGTGTGCATGTGTGCATGTGTGCATGTGTGCATGTGTGCATGTGTGCATGTGTGCATGTGTGCATGTGTGCATGTGTGCATGTGTGCATGTGTGCATGTGTGCATGTGTGCATGTGTGCATGTGTGCATGTGTGCATGTGTGCATGTGTGCATGTGTGCATGTGTGCATGTGTGCATGTGTGCATGTGTGCATGTGTGCATGTGTGCATGTGTGCATGTGTGCATGTGTGCATGTGTGCATGTGTGCATGTGTGCATGTGTGCATGTGTGCATGTGTGCATGTGTGCATGTGTGCATGTGTGCATGTGTGCATGTGTGCATGTGTGCATGTGTGCATGTGTGCATGTGTGCATGTGTGCATGTGTGCATGTGTGCATGTGTGCATGTGTGCATGTGTGCATGTGTGCATGTGTGCATGTGTGCATGTGTGCATGTGTGCATGTGTGCATGTGTGCATGTGTGCATGTGTGCATGTGTGCATGTGTGCATGTGTGCATGTGTGCATGTGTGCATGTGTGCATGTGTGCATGTGTGCATGTGTGCATGTGTGCATGTGTGCATGTGTGCATGTGTGCATGTGTGCATGTGTGCATGTGTGCATGTGTGCATGTGTGCATGTGTGCATGTGTGCATGTGTGCATGTGTGCATGTGTGCATGTGTGCATGTGTGCATGTGTGCATGTGTGCATGTGTGCATGTGTGCATGTGTGCATGTGTGCATGTGTGCATGTGTGCATGTGTGCATGTGTGCATGTGTGCATGTGTGCATGTGTGCATGTGTGCATGTGTGCATGTGTGCATGTGTGCATGTGTGCATGTGTGCATGTGTGCATGTGTGCATGTGTGCATGTGTGCATGTGTGCATGTGTGCATGTGTGCATGTGTGCATGTGTGCATGTGTGCATGTGTGCATGTGTGCATGTGTGCATGTGTGCATGTGTGCATGTGTGCATGTGTGCATGTGTGCATGTGTGCATGTGTGCATGTGTGCATGTGTGCATGTGTGCATGTGTGCATGTGTGCATGTGTGCATGTGTGCATGTGTGCATGTGTGCATGTGTGCATGTGTGCATGTGTGCATGTGTGCATGTGTGCATGTGTGCATGTGTGCATGTGTGCATGTGTGCATGTGTGCATGTGTGCATGTGTGCATGTGTGCATGTGTGCATGTGTGCATGTGTGCATGTGTGCATGTGTGCATGTGTGCATGTGTGCATGTGTGCATGTGTGCATGTGTGCATGTGTGCATGTGTGCATGTGTGCATGTGTGCATGTGTGCATGTGTGCATGTGTGCATGTGTGCATGTGTGCATGTGTGCATGTGTGCATGTGTGCATGTGTGCATGTGTGCATGTGTGCATGTGTGCATGTGTGCATGTGTGCATGTGTGCATGTGTGCATGTGTGCATGTGTGCATGTGTGCATGTGTGCATGTGTGCATGTGTGCATGTGTGCATGTGTGCATGTGTGCATGTGTGCATGTGTGCATGTGTGCATGTGTGCATGTGTGCATGTGTGCATGTGTGCATGTGTGCATGTGTGCATGTGTGCATGTGTGCATGTGTGCATGTGTGCATGTGTGCATGTGTGCATGTGTGCATGTGTGCATGTGTGCATGTGTGCATGTGTGCATGTGTGCATGTGTGCATGTGTGCATGTGTGCATGTGTGCATGTGTGCATGTGTGCATGTGTGCATGTGTGCATGTGTGCATGTGTGCATGTGTGCATGTGTGCATGTGTGCATGTGTGCATGTGTGCATGTGTGCATGTGTGCATGTGTGCATGTGTGCATGTGTGCATGTGTGCATGTGTGCATGTGTGCATGTGTGCATGTGTGCATGTGTGCATGTGTGCATGTGTGCATGTGTGCATGTGTGCATGTGTGCATGTGTGCATGTGTGCATGTGTGCATGTGTGCATGTGTGCATGTGTGCATGTGTGCATGTGTGCATGTGTGCATGTGTGCATGTGTGCATGTGTGCATGTGTGCATGTGTGCATGTGTGCATGTGTGCATGTGTGCATGTGTGCATGTGTGCATGTGTGCATGTGTGCATGTGTGCATGTGTGCATGTGTGCATGTGTGCATGTGTGCATGTGTGCATGTGTGCATGTGTGCATGTGTGCATGTGTGCATGTGTGCATGTGTGCATGTGTGCATGTGTGCATGTGTGCATGTGTGCATGTGTGCATGTGTGCATGTGTGCATGTGTGCATGTGTGCATGTGTGCATGTGTGCATGTGTGCATGTGTGCATGTGTGCATGTGTGCATGTGTGCATGTGTGCATGTGTGCATGTGTGCATGTGTGCATGTGTGCATGTGTGCATGTGTGCATGTGTGCATGTGTGCATGTGTGCATGTGTGCATGTGTGCATGTGTGCATGTGTGCATGTGTGCATGTGTGCATGTGTGCATGTGTGCATGTGTGCATGTGTGCATGTGTGCATGTGTGCATGTGTGCATGTGTGCATGTGTGCATGTGTGCATGTGTGCATGTGTGCATGTGTGCATGTGTGCATGTGTGCATGTGTGCATGTGTGCATGTGTGCATGTGTGCATGTGTGCATGTGTGCATGTGTGCATGTGTGCATGTGTGCATGTGTGCATGTGTGCATGTGTGCATGTGTGCATGTGTGCATGTGTGCATGTGTGCATGTGTGCATGTGTGCATGTGTGCATGTGTGCATGTGTGCATGTGTGCATGTGTGCATGTGTGCATGTGTGCATGTGTGCATGTGTGCATGTGTGCATGTGTGCATGTGTGCATGTGTGCATGTGTGCATGTGTGCATGTGTGCATGTGTGCATGTGTGCATGTGTGCATGTGTGCATGTGTGCATGTGTGCATGTGTGCATGTGTGCATGTGTGCATGTGTGCATGTGTGCATGTGTGCATGTGTGCATGTGTGCATGTGTGCATGTGTGCATGTGTGCATGTGTGCATGTGTGCATGTGTGCATGTGTGCATGTGTGCATGTGTGCATGTGTGCATGTGTGCATGTGTGCATGTGTGCATGTGTGCATGTGTGCATGTGTGCATGTGTGCATGTGTGCATGTGTGCATGTGTGCATGTGTGCATGTGTGCATGTGTGCATGTGTGCATGTGTGCATGTGTGCATGTGTGCATGTGTGCATGTGTGCATGTGTGCATGTGTGCATGTGTGCATGTGTGCATGTGTGCATGTGTGCATGTGTGCATGTGTGCATGTGTGCATGTGTGCATGTGTGCATGTGTGCATGTGTGCATGTGTGCATGTGTGCATGTGTGCATGTGTGCATGTGTGCATGTGTGCATGTGTGCATGTGTGCATGTGTGCATGTGTGCATGTGTGCATGTGTGCATGTGTGCATGTGTGCATGTGTGCATGTGTGCATGTGTGCATGTGTGCATGTGTGCATGTGTGCATGTGTGCATGTGTGCATGTGTGCATGTGTGCATGTGTGCATGTGTGCATGTGTGCATGTGTGCATGTGTGCATGTGTGCATGTGTGCATGTGTGCATGTGTGCATGTGTGCATGTGTGCATGTGTGCATGTGTGCATGTGTGCATGTGTGCATGTGTGCATGTGTGCATGTGTGCATGTGTGCATGTGTGCATGTGTGCATGTGTGCATGTGTGCATGTGTGCATGTGTGCATGTGTGCATGTGTGCATGTGTGCATGTGTGCATGTGTGCATGTGTGCATGTGTGCATGTGTGCATGTGTGCATGTGTGCATGTGTGCATGTGTGCATGTGTGCATGTGTGCATGTGTGCATGTGTGCATGTGTGCATGTGTGCATGTGTGCATGTGTGCATGTGTGCATGTGTGCATGTGTGCATGTGTGCATGTGTGCATGTGTGCATGTGTGCATGTGTGCATGTGTGCATGTGTGCATGTGTGCATGTGTGCATGTGTGCATGTGTGCATGTGTGCATGTGTGCATGTGTGCATGTGTGCATGTGTGCATGTGTGCATGTGTGCATGTGTGCATGTGTGCATGTGTGCATGTGTGCATGTGTGCATGTGTGCATGTGTGCATGTGTGCATGTGTGCATGTGTGCATGTGTGCATGTGTGCATGTGTGCATGTGTGCATGTGTGCATGTGTGCATGTGTGCATGTGTGCATGTGTGCATGTGTGCATGTGTGCATGTGTGCATGTGTGCATGTGTGCATGTGTGCATGTGTGCATGTGTGCATGTGTGCATGTGTGCATGTGTGCATGTGTGCATGTGTGCATGTGTGCATGTGTGCATGTGTGCATGTGTGCATGTGTGCATGTGTGCATGTGTGCATGTGTGCATGTGTGCATGTGTGCATGTGTGCATGTGTGCATGTGTGCATGTGTGCATGTGTGCATGTGTGCATGTGTGCATGTGTGCATGTGTGCATGTGTGCATGTGTGCATGTGTGCATGTGTGCATGTGTGCATGTGTGCATGTGTGCATGTGTGCATGTGTGCATGTGTGCATGTGTGCATGTGTGCATGTGTGCATGTGTGCATGTGTGCATGTGTGCATGTGTGCATGTGTGCATGTGTGCATGTGTGCATGTGTGCATGTGTGCATGTGTGCATGTGTGCATGTGTGCATGTGTGCATGTGTGCATGTGTGCATGTGTGCATGTGTGCATGTGTGCATGTGTGCATGTGTGCATGTGTGCATGTGTGCATGTGTGCATGTGTGCATGTGTGCATGTGTGCATGTGTGCATGTGTGCATGTGTGCATGTGTGCATGTGTGCATGTGTGCATGTGTGCATGTGTGCATGTGTGCATGTGTGCATGTGTGCATGTGTGCATGTGTGCATGTGTGCATGTGTGCATGTGTGCATGTGTGCATGTGTGCATGTGTGCATGTGTGCATGTGTGCATGTGTGCATGTGTGCATGTGTGCATGTGTGCATGTGTGCATGTGTGCATGTGTGCATGTGTGCATGTGTGCATGTGTGCATGTGTGCATGTGTGCATGTGTGCATGTGTGCATGTGTGCATGTGTGCATGTGTGCATGTGTGCATGTGTGCATGTGTGCATGTGTGCATGTGTGCATGTGTGCATGTGTGCATGTGTGCATGTGTGCATGTGTGCATGTGTGCATGTGTGCATGTGTGCATGTGTGCATGTGTGCATGTGTGCATGTGTGCATGTGTGCATGTGTGCATGTGTGCATGTGTGCATGTGTGCATGTGTGCATGTGTGCATGTGTGCATGTGTGCATGTGTGCATGTGTGCATGTGTGCATGTGTGCATGTGTGCATGTGTGCATGTGTGCATGTGTGCATGTGTGCATGTGTGCATGTGTGCATGTGTGCATGTGTGCATGTGTGCATGTGTGCATGTGTGCATGTGTGCATGTGTGCATGTGTGCATGTGTGCATGTGTGCATGTGTGCATGTGTGCATGTGTGCATGTGTGCATGTGTGCATGTGTGCATGTGTGCATGTGTGCATGTGTGCATGTGTGCATGTGTGCATGTGTGCATGTGTGCATGTGTGCATGTGTGCATGTGTGCATGTGTGCATGTGTGCATGTGTGCATGTGTGCATGTGTGCATGTGTGCATGTGTGCATGTGTGCATGTGTGCATGTGTGCATGTGTGCATGTGTGCATGTGTGCATGTGTGCATGTGTGCATGTGTGCATGTGTGCATGTGTGCATGTGTGCATGTGTGCATGTGTGCATGTGTGCATGTGTGCATGTGTGCATGTGTGCATGTGTGCGTGTGTGCGTGTGTGCGTGTGTGCGTGTGTGCGTATGTGCGTATGTGCGTATGTGTGTATGTATGTATGTATGTATGTATGTATGTATGTATGTATGTATGTATGTATGTATGTATGCATGTATGCATGCATGCATGCATGCATGCATGTATGTATGTATGTATGTATGTATGTATGTATGTATGTATGTATGTATGTATGTATGTATATATATATATATATATATATATATATATATATATATATATATATATATATATATATATCACCCACTCCACATCATGTCTTTTCGCTTCGCGGATCCCAGATGAGTCCCTGAACAGGTCGGAAAGGCGTAGAAAAGGTCAGAGGGGCCCCTAGACGATCTGAAGGGACCTTGGGCCTTTCAACAGTAAGAATACAGTTGTACAGGCAATCAAACTCAACATTTTCGCGCCGCAATTTAACTACAAATTAAATTGTATGCGGGTTAGGAAAAAATCGGTCAGTTTCTCGGCGCATTTATGTGTTATGTTGTTTGTTCATTTTAGCACCTTTTCCCCGCACTTTTAAACGCACAATATAGCAATTTTAGAGGTCCGCATCATACGCAATGCGACGCATTGATGAGAAAGCAACCCAGGGCGTAATACTCAAAATTTTCGCGACGCTCCGCGGTGCAATTTGTTTAAGAGTTGCAGGTCTTGAGCTTAAAAAAATATTCCAAGTTGGTATAGCTGATTCCAAATTCGTGTCGCTGGTTCCAAAGTTGATGTGGCAGTTTGCTAACTCCAGCTCCTAAACGTTGGTATGGCCCATGCCATACCTGCCATACTGCATTTTCCAGCCTTGTAACGTGCCTTTTCATGCGTTTTTTTTTTTGGGGGGGGGGGGCTTTCAACGCTTGGGAAGGGGCCCTTTCAACGCTCGGGAAGGGGCCCTTTCGAGGCGCCGCCCCCCCCCCCCCCCCCCCTGGACGAAATCCTGGCTACGTGCCTGCCAATGACCAACAGGAAAGTGACTGGAGTGATGTTATGTTATACAGGTATGTGGCCAGGAGGCTGCAAAGGCAGCTCCCTGGAGCTTGGGTGGGCCCTTCTAGCCCGCCTGGGCTCCAGAGGGGAGAACGGTGACGATGATCAGACGGTGTAGCTTTCATTATATTTAAAGTTAGAGCGCCAAATGCAATAGCGAAACTGCAATGCCAGCCTCATAACTCCAATTCAAACTAAAACAAACATTTGTATCCTTTTTAGGCCAGCTACGTGCCTCCTCAGACCGGCCGAGGGCCCTTTCAGACCGGCATAAGCCCGGCATACTCCATACGACCCTCTCAGGTCTGAATAATGCCCTCTTAGATCCCTGTCACACACACCAAGGGCCCTCTGAGGCCTGACAGATCAGACCGAAATAAGACTATTTAAGCCTGATAATAACCCCATCAGGCCCGAAAATACCCTCTCGAATCGACCTAGAGTCCTCTGCTGGTCAATCGATGGTCCTCTCAAAGACGCTGAGGGCCATTTCTTACCGGCTTAATATCCCCTCAGGCCGGCATGGGGGCTCTCTTTTGCCTGGCGATCATCAGTTTGCCACAGAGGTCCCGTTTAGGCAGGCTTTCAGTACAAATTCTTGCCTGGCTCTCCTAGATCCTGGACATAGCATGTGTTTAGGCTTGTTTTTTGCTACGAAATAAGTGTCGGGGAGTAACAAAGAGGTCACCATTGGATGCCTTGCACAATCTAGATTGTTTTAGGCATAAATTGAGTCGTGTAGGACCTATTTGGATGTTCGCTCTATGGCCGCTTTTGGAGCCCATCTGACCCACTGTGCGGCGTGTCCTGAGCAGAGGCTTGTCCCATTGTTGACTGCGGCGGCTGGTCCCTTCCCGGGGGTTGTCGACGAGTTGGTGGGGGGACCGGCGGCTGGGCAGAGGCTTTCCTTTGTCCTGACGGGGCGGGGGGCGCTGGGGTTGGCCGAGAGAGGAACAGGACCGTTCCGCGCGCAGCGGATTTTGCAGTTGCTGATGCTGGAGTCCCACGGTAACTCGAACACTGAAGGGTAGTACGTAGGTTACTAGGTAGTACCGGCGTAGGTTGCTCAGCAGCGGGTGGTGGACTGGTCCGCTGATGACAGTGGCATATCGATACACACCACGTTCGGGCTCGGGCGGCACAGATGAAATATGAAGAAGACTTCGCAATAGAAGCCGATAGCCATAGTCACAACAGACAGTTCGGGTTAGCCATGTTGATAGACTTGTAGCCGGGGCGATTCGAGACAGTTGGTCGTGGTCGATGCAAGGCGGTGAGTTGGAAGATTTGTTCGGCTACACCGCTGCCACAAATGTAAGTTCGTGTATCGTGCTTCTTCCGGTCTCACCACACGGATCGCGCATACACACAGTATCATAGGCGTATAGGAACGTCATACAAAGTGTGGGTGCAGTCACCCAGGGGGCCTCCCTATCTCAGGGGTCTCCTTGTTTCAAGTGGGGCCCACCGGCCACCGTCCAAGGAGCAGGTGCAAACATACGTCGGTATAACACTGGCGGATCCAACCTCTCCGTGGGGGGGGGGCATCTTTTTGTGGCAAATAAGTACCCCCATTGTTTGCCCTCCACGGATTTGGGCCGGTCACCTTATTATAGTATTCGAGCTTAAGAAATTCACCAAAATTGAGTTTGTGGAAATTTTCCGAAAAAAGTTGTATTTTTATTTTGGGGGGTCGAAACCCCCAAATTTCGCAAATCTGAGATAGCCATTTTGAAGAAATTATAATTTCCTTTCTTTGACATTTGTATTCGCAATTTGCTGCAAAACTCCATTTTCTACGATTTGTCAAACATTTATCGTTTTTTCACCAAAAATGGCATGACGAGTCATTAAAGGAAATAGTTCACCTTCGGACATTTTTTCAGAACACGATTTTATTATATTTTTTAATACAGTTTCTTTTTTTATTTTCAAAAATGGTCCTACATCGCGCCAATTCAGGACAGAAGGTCGTACATTATTAATTTTATGGTGTGCGTTATTGGTCTGCGCATGCTCCCTGCAGTGCTGGCACTCTCAGACGGTACGGTATATCATATATGCGCCGCATTCCTTCGCCAAAAAGTCAAATATCTTCGGCTGGAGAGTCTTTTCAGCCAAGAAAAGTTGCAGATAAGGATTTCTCAACACGGGCTACAAAACTGCTATTTCAGTTCAAAATCCCATGTTGAAGGTGAACTATTTCCTTTAAAACGTCATTATCTCCAAAAATACTCATCAATTTCATTGAAATTTGGTGAGAAGACGTAGAATTGATGCAGCATAAGGTATTGAAAGTTTCACGTTGAAATCTATCATAGTTTTCAAGTTATTAATAAAATCCGGGAGGGGGGGGGCAGATTCTGCCCCCCGCCCCCCGCCCCCAGCGAGGCGCGGTTTAAGTGTCACTGGGGCTGCTTGAATTGCACAGGGGTGGTCAAATGCCCCGTCCTGCTGGACGACATTGGAGAACAAAATTTGTCTTTTTTTGCCAGGTTGGCTAACTTTTCATCACAAATGATCCATCAGAGGTGCCACATGCTGCATTTTTGCATGCGTGTGCTTTTTACATCGAATCTTGGGATATTCGAGGGTAATTTCTACTGAATTGGTTCACACATGAAAATGCACAGTCTACCCAAAAAAATACGCGTCCCAGTCTACCAAAAAAATACGCGTCCCACATAGCAACACTGATATCAGTTTGACAGCATATTAGACCACAAATATAGTTGTTTTTATAGACCAGACCATACTACCAAGTTGTCTGCAAACTACTATTTCAGTCGTCAGCGGTTTGGGAGAACCGCGGAAGATCACTCATTGACTTTGAACGGGAGGCTCTCCGCCGTCCGTCCGGCGGATCCGCTCGTTTTATCAGCTAACTTCGCTGCATAGTAGAAATGGTATACATTTTGGAACAAATTTAGAAACCCAGAGTATATTTTAGATTGTTGACCAATGACTATGGAGGCATGATGGCAGCATTTTAAAACCTGGATTTGGAGCGATCGTCGCTTTCGGAAGCGACGCATGCTATTTTATTTTTAGCAATTCTGTGAAGCACCTCCTTCTTGAAAGTTCAGGGTAAGGTTAAAGGAAATAATAGTTCACCTTCGGAATTTTTTTCAGAACACGATTTTATTATATTTTTTAATACAGTTTCTTTTTTTCTTATTAAAAATGGTCCTACATCGCGCCAATTCAGGACAGAAGGTTGTAAATTATTGATCTTATGATGTGCGTTATTGGTCTGCGCATGCTCCATGGCAGTGCTGGCACTTTCAGACGGTACGGTACATCATATATGCGCCGTATTCCTTCGCCAAAAAGTCAAATATCTTCGGCTGGAGAGTCTTTTCAGCCAAGAAAAGTTCCAGATAAGGATTTCTCAACACGGGCTACACAACTGCTATTTCAGTTCAAAACCCATGTTGAAGGTGAACTATTTCCTTTAAAGGGAAATAATGACCTTTTGATTTTGTTAGCAACAATTTCTTAGGCTACCGCTATGGTTTTAAAATTATTTTATTTAAATTTAAGAATTAAATAAAATTATTCCCAAATTCGAAGTTGTAAGTTTGGGAAAAATACAAAACAAGTACCTTGTGTACTTCATGAAGGTCATTGACAAATTCGCCCTTCCCTACCATTGTTTACATCGATTGCGGCATTTTTGGAGGCTCTGTGACATTTCCGATCAAATTGAGCGCTGCTCGGACACACGCTAGTAGCGCTTTCGTTCTCCATGGCAACCAGGCGTCAGCCAATCAAAAGCCAGAAAGGGAATACGTTCTGGCTTTTCATTGGCTCACGCCTGGTTGCCATGGAGAACGAAAGCGCTACTAGCAACAACTCGCCACAATGGTTAAGTGCGCCGAGAAGCATGCCAATGCTTTGTAAACAAATCGCCGACGCTAAATAGGTCGCCGTCGATGTGCATCGATGAGCTTCCGATTTAATTGCCAGTTTTGTGTTATTGTTTGTTAGTTTTTTGGGGAAAAATTATTATTTTTCATGATAATATAAAGCATAGTGTTATATACAGCCACAGACAAATTATACAATACTCCTAATGTTGAAAACAAATGAATTTATTTTAAAAAATTGAGGGTCGCAACCACTAACTATGCCGCCGTTGATGTGCATCGATGAGCTTCCGATTTTATTGCCACTTTTTCCAATCGCTGTTAGTTTTAGAAGATCGCCGGGCATATAATCACAACAAGCAGAACGCACAATATATTTTCCACTCCATTACGTAAAAAAACAATACGGGAAAAGCCCGCAGTTTGATGAGGACCAAAAGTACTTGCAAGTACCGGTCGTTAAAAGTGTGGAACGCTTATCAACTTTAACTTGAAATATCTTTCGGTAGGAAAGTTTTCATGCAAAATGCGATGAATTTACAATATATTTTGGTCTCGTCTGGCGATTTCAAGTCTCTCCATTTTTGTGGAAAAAGGTCATGATTTCCCTTTAAAGGAAATAGTTCACCTTCGGAAAATTTTCAGAACACGATTTTATTATATTTTTTAATACAGTTTCTTTTTTTCTTTTCAAAAATGGTCCTACATCGCGCCAATTCAGGACAGAAGGTCGTAAATTATTAATGTTATGGTGTGCGTTATTGGTCTGCGCATGCTCAGACCAGTGCTGGCACTCTCAGACGGTACGGTATATCATATATGCGCCGCATTCCTTGGCCAAAAAGTCAAATATCTTCGGCTGGAGTCTTTTCAGCCAAGACAAGTTGCAGATAAGGATTTCTCAACACGGGCTACAAAACTGCTATTTCAGTTCAAAATCCCATGTTGAAGGTGAACTATTTCCTTTAAGTTAAAATAATTAATAATATAGTTGCTCAAAAGTGGATAAAATACATCGCATAGCAAATGGGGTAAACTTAAAGAGACTATCCCACCTTAACATTATATTTGAGTTGAGATAGCCATTTTGATGGCTTGGTATTTAAATTAAGTATGGTAGCAACATGTCAACACATCAGACTTGGCACGTTACTGGTTGTGGTGGTGGTGTTGACTGTTGGTGTTGTAATTTGGTACATGTCAAGACATCAAACTTTCATGTCAATGTTATTGGTGGTGTATTGGTGTCTGAAAGTCATCCCAGGCAAAGGGTTGTCAGTTTGAAGGAAGAAAACGGTTAACAACTGTAACCCCGGACACGCCCTAACAACATACTGTTCATGCTATTGGTGATGTAGTGTGTCGGAGTCAATTGACTTCATCACCAATACTTCATCACCAATAGCATGAAAAGTATGGCATTAGGATGTGTCCGGTGTTAATGTTTGGTATTAGGATGTGTCCGGTGTCAGTGTTTGGTATTAGGATATGTCCGGTGTTAATGTTGTCTACCCTACCCATAGGCGTAGGAACAGGAGGGGGGGGGGGCAGCCGCCCACCCCCATAATTTTGGATTTTAACATTACGCCTATGGGCGTTGCATGGAAATAATCGACTTTAGAATGCCTCCGCCCCCCCCCCCCCCCTTCCCCACTTGAACATAGTTCCTGCGCCCCTACCCTACCTGTAAAAAGTCTGATTAAATTAAAAACTGCTTGTGTTTGACCTTTGGGCGAATTTGACGATAAACCCACCATTAGTTATTAGGTAATCCCTATAATATGCCTACCGATCGAAAGCAAATATCACATTTAATAACTATGGATGTCTTCCCCAAAACATTTCGCACTATAACTAATTCTAACTTCAATAATTATTATCTCGCCGCTTCCGTCTTCTGGCCCGTTGCCAAACTTCGTTTACACGCCAGCTGACGCCGACCGATAAGGTCGCCGTCAGCTGGCGTGACGTCGTCCACGGCGGCCCGGCTATGACGTAACATAATTTATTTACGCTGAATAAGTTTTGTGACGTCATAGCCGGGCTGCCGTGAATGCCGTCTATACTTGTCGGTTGTCGTCAGCTGGCGTGTAAACAAAGTTTGGCGACGGGCGAGGCGACGGAAGCGGCGAGATAATAATGATTGCAGTTAGAATTAGTTATAGTGCAAAATGTCTTGGGGAAGACATCCATAGCTACTAAATGTGATATTTGATATCGATTGGTAGGTATAGTATAGGGATTAACTAATAACTAATGGTGGGCTTATGATCAAAATCACCGAACTTTGACCGAACTTTGACTTTGACCAATGAATAGTTCAGTACCCCCCCCCCCCCCCCTGCAGTCTATGGTGTTCTTCAGGTCCCTAATAGAAGAAGATTAGTCAGCTGACGGTAATATTACAACAGACTGAAAAGTGGTCTATCTTTTGCCTGTCTACGAGATGGTCTGGGGGGTTCTGGGGGGGGGGGGGGCGACAGCCCCTGGTAGGTTCTGCAGCGCAGCGAGCGAATACGAGCGGCTCATTCTAAACGTGGGTCCCTGCGACCGTAATTGCTGTATCTAAATGTTAGGTCAGGTTTGATTATGTATCGTTTTTGGTTACGTCATAGCTTTGGTATTACTGGTACACTTTTCTGTCCGTCATAAATGGGGAAATATATTCACATTAAATGAGAATTATTGCTTAGGCCATGGAAAGCCACCACCCAATATGCTATTTTGCCCCACCAACTTGCTCTGAAAAGCTCCACCTATGCTGTACGAGATGGTCTGGGGGGTCCAGGGGCGCGACAGCCCCTGGTAGGTTCTGCAGCGCAGCGAGCGAATGCGAGCGGCGCGTTCTAAACGTGAGTCCCTGTGACCTTAATTGCTGTAAATGTTAGGTCAAGTTTGATATTGTGTATCGTTTTTTTGTGACGCCATAGCTTTGGTTTTACTGGTACACTTTTGTGTCATAAATGAAAAAAACATGTTTACATTAAATGACAAATATTGGTTAGGACCTGTCTATACTCTCTTCTTCTATAGGGACCTCAAGAACGTGACAATGTCTTTAATCTTGCATCAGCTACAGAGTTTCAGCTTATCAGAGTTTCTGGAACTGTATTTTTTCATGTATGATCAATATTTCACAAGAGTATAAATATAAATATTGCTTCAACGAGCATTAGTGTTGCTTGAGAACCATTTTCCAACTTTCCATTTGGTCGGAGAACCATAGCCTACTTTTACCACCCCTGGAATTGCATCAGGTGCGCTGTTTTGTCTATCATTGAAAGAAAGGGATACATACAAACTTCAAATTCAATCACTCGAGAAAAAAAAACTTCAATTTTCATCAAGTTTTCTCCTGAGATCAGTGTTGTTCACGTTCAGTGCAGGGAACGCGCGGGGGCATACTTGTATTGAATGCCCTCATATTCCTGTGTGTGTGTGTGTGTATGGGGGGGGGCATTTCCCCTGATGCCCATCCCCCGGCCCTGGATCTGCCAGTGCGGAATAACAACATGAAAGGCCTGAATAAATATCAATGAACAACACATCAAATTTACACCATTCATTTCCTCATCGGACCCATTCGCCAAGTTTTCAGTAATATTTTGTTCAGTATCTGATGATTTTTTACTAATGAAGGCCGCCCGAAGCAACGCCGTGCCGGGGGAGGGGGGCGTTTAGACGCCCCCTAAAGGGAGATAATCACCTTTTTCCACAAACATGGTGTTAGCACCGGAAATCGATAGACGAGATAAAAATATATTTGAAAATTCATCACATTTTGCATTGATAAGCGATCCACGCTTATAATCAGCAAGTACTCGTTAACAATTCCGTAAATTAGCCTTCCTACGTATCGTTATTTATCATGAAGGTATGCAATATGTTTCCTGAACTCTATCTTTTGCGAATATGTGCCAAACTTTTATGAACAATCAATAATCATTTTAAAAAAGTCCATTGAAATCGGCAGTTTATGTTGGCCCCGGACGGCAACCTATTTAGTGTCGGCGATTTGTTTATAAGTGCCCATTCAACAACGTTGAACAGATTGACACAAAAGCGTCAGATGTTGCGCTTTCCAATAATGGGGGGAAAATACCGATCATTAATTTTCCCAAACTTCCAACTTTGAATTAGGGAATAATTGTATTTAATTCTTAGATTTATATCACATCATTTAATACCATAACGGTAGCCAAATAAATTGTTGGGGAACTATCAAAGCGTTCAAAGTTGTAGCATTCAATGTTTGTCCCATCCAATACCGCAGCCACCAACCTTGCGACATCCAAAATTCGCCCGGGTAGGGTCGCAGACTTGTCAATGATTCATATTTGTCATGGTCGATTCACAGTGATTCACGGACCATAATGAATGATTCAATCATGATTCAACCACTCAACATTACCATAATGAATGATTCAATCATGATTCAATCACTCAACATTACCATAATGAATGATTCAATCATGGTTCAATCACTCAACAT
>JAXIVJ010017247.1:25000-26633 GCA_036785665.1 Chirona hameri
CTAAACACAAATATAAATTTTTGATAAGGGGGGGGGGGGCAAAAATTACAAATTTTAGTGGTATTTGTGATCCAACACAGCTGTCATGTTTATCAACCGATTTTAACACAACCAATGGGAATCGATAGAGTTTGAATTGGAAATTGACATATGGCGGTGACTTTTGAAAATTCAAAAATCATTGGCGTGTGCAGGTCACTCAATATGGGGGTGAAGTACGTGCGTATTTTTTATTTAAATTAAATGGTATGCTATTGTGACAATAGACAAAACAGTTATGTCATATTTTTGCCATATGCAGTACCAGGTTAGTGAAAAAGGGAGGTCAAATAGGACAAAATATTAAACGCAGGCAAGTTTTCTACCCAGCACAATAAATAAGTTACAGATCGTAGATAGCTCCTTTTTGCTTGTTGTACTTCATCATAGGCGTATCCAGGATCTAACTGGGGAGGCGCAAGACCTTTTGAGATAAGTATATTATCCGCTATTATGATACTAACTAGTCAACAGTGACTATTTCACTTACAACTTCAATTCACATTGCTTACCCCCCTTTTTACCCTCACCTGGACTCGCCTATTATCTTATAGTCGTTCGTAGAGTATCCTGTGGTGCGTGTTTCATCCGAAAAACTGCAGTATGTTATGTCATTGTAGGCCCATGCATCCTAGTTTCCTTGCAGTAATATGACCCCCTTTCTTCCATTCCTGAGCGCGCCTCTGCAACAAATACTTTATTCCCTCTCCTGGCTTCATATGTGCATATATCATTATAAGCTAACCGTCTATTGCGCCGTAATCGCTGGCATATCGTCATCACCATGCCAGTCACCCCCCTTTGCATGTGCCTGAACACGCCCCTGCAACTCTATGTAATAAATTATACAAATAATGGAAGGAGAATCCATCTTTTACATCTTGATGGCTATACATTCCTCTCACATCGCTCCATTGGCTTCCCGCCAAGCAGTGAATAGTTCATACTTGAGGCAGTTAGAAGAAACCGTGAAGATCGCATTTCCGTATTATCGCCAAATGCCGACGCCGAACCCTCCCAAAACCGTGCCCTGGAACCGCCTCTGTTCAAGTTAAGAACTCAAAATTTGGACTCCATATGTGCAAATCTATTTTGGGAAAAGTCCCAAAATTTAATAGGCCTGCTCCCAGCCGTTCTGGAGATACCTACGAAAAACATGAGGGGGAGGGCGGAATCCGCCCCTCCCCCCCCCCCCCCCCTGTTACAAATAGGGTTAAGTACCAAGGTGTGTTCTAGATGGGCCGGATCATCAGTTTTCTGGTCACATCAGGGGAGAGACACGTTCTAACACACCTTCGAAAACTTCCTCCCCCATAACCTCAGGCGTTTTCGAAATATAGAGGCACCGCCTCTAAACGGGACGGTCCCGTTTTTGACCAGGTGGTCCGAGAGTGACTAGTAGTGGTCAGGGCGCCGCTCCGCCAGCCGTTCCCGGGGTCGCGCGCCTATTGCCGTATGCCCGGTAACCTGGCCCCTGTTCCTCTCCCCTCTACTGCGCTCCCACGCTGTTTTCTTTATTAGTGACTTGTCTGTCACAGACATGACTCGGGGCACGTGGAAAACGACCGTGGGGACAATAATTAAGATATTTGTG
>JAXIVJ010017248.1:0-26630 GCA_036785665.1 Chirona hameri
GTAGGAGTATGCACCGATGGACCAGACACTGTGATTCCGTCGGGCCCGAATATCGGAGCATCCCAGTCCCATAAAAGTGACTTCATCACCCGACCGACCTTTAACCTTGAACGATCGCCAGCCAAATCAGGCTAGCCCCTCCCAGATCGCGAGTCAATCAGGCTCGCCCACACAGCCATGCATTACCCGATTAAAGCGTGACAACAAATGGCTCTCTGCTTCGTTGTCATGGCAACAGAGCCTCTCAAATGCAGACTGCCTACGTATAATGAATGGGTTCGAGGCCGCGGTCGATTGTGGGTGCACAACAGAGCTGGGAATTTGGAAGCCGGTGTAACAGTTCGGTGAGGTAAACAACACTTTATGCGTTTAGGTAAGGGTGGAACGATTTTGATGCCGGGGTCAGGTCTTGAGTGTAAGGGTACAGGTCTGCGTTGTTGTGCATTTTTCCTATTCGACTGATAGTTGATACTTTTGGTAATTGATTCAGACTGAATGGCTGAATGAATGACAGCGTGGCAAGGTGCCGAAAGAAAAAGCCGAATAAATGTATGTGCAGGGCCTGGGTGGAATTTTGCTTTGGCTTTTGCACAAATGCATTGCGCATTGCTGCGTTGGCCGCATTTAGCGCTCTGTACTGTACATCGTCCACATGTTGTGTTTGCATTTAGTCGGTACTCTAAAGCTCGACAGCTTATTTCTCAAATACGGGATGTTTCTACCTACATGTCGATTTAGGGCACCTGGTTAACATCCTCCACCCAGAAACTCCCGAACTTCAAGCCGCCACCGCACTCGCCACGTCATTCTCCCACCACTGACTACTTATACAGCTGTTCGCTGCATTAAACCAGCTCACGTGCGATTGACACGAAGATACCTCCTAATCGGGCCAGGTGGCGTGTCGGCGCCGCGCGGGCCTGAATCTGTACTGCTTAGCTTTGTATGCGACTTGATTGCGGTATGGTGCTCCGTGCGATTGTGATTGAATGCGATTGTGGATTGCTCATCGCTGCTAGCAAGCGATGAAAAAGTTTGGCTTCAATGGACCCGTTCCGATTTAAAAAAAAAAACAGATGAGGTGAGCAGCGGTGGCTGATTTCGTGGTTAGTTTTGCTGTTTGTATTGTGTGCTAATGATGTTTTACTCCGTTTCTCGCTGATTGAACGTAAAAACTGTGCTCTTGCTCTTTGAACAGTGAGGGAAATGAGCAAAGCAAAGCAGGCACGTAGCTATTATTATGCAGACGGTGTTCGAGAGCGCATATTCACGATATACTTCCATAAGGACGCCGCACAAATGGCATGCGTTATACAGGCCTGAAAAGTGGCAGCTCTAATGCATTACATTCGCGACTGAATTTAACCACAGCAGAAGGCCTGTCTGATATCATTTATTTCAGTCAGTCCACCCCTCCCCTCTCCCTCCCTGGGCGAGTGAAGGAAAAATGTCCCTTGTTTAAGTCTCCCAGACTTATTTATGTTTCAAAATGACATATATTTCTCAGAAATACTTTAGATTGCTACCTAATATGAATGAAGCACTACTTCACTAAGCGCATTGAAGAAGGTTCGCAGTAATTTTCATCAAGTGTGTTTCATAAGACCACACACTTGGCTACTGTCTCTACAGGTTTGGCATTCTACTTCAATCCGCCAGTTCTGTGGTTCCTGTAGCTAGGGCTCCTTCCCCGTATCTTCCTTCTCAGTCTGGTTCTGTGGTTCCGTTCTCAGTCTCCCGTTATGTCATCCCATCCGTCACTTAATTCTCGTGACATGCTAATCGTGGGAACCTCCTCCGTTACGTTACGGCACTCCCCCCCCCCCCCCCCGCCCGCCCTGACGGCGGTAAAGCTCCCCCCCCCCCCCCCCGCCCCGCCCTGACGGTGGTCAAGCGCCGCCCCGCCTCGCCCTGACGGCGGTCAAGTGCCGCCCCGCCTCGCCCTGACGGCGGTCAAGTGCCCGCCCCGCCTCGCCCTGACGACGGTAAAGCTCCCCCCCCCCCCCCGCCTCGCCCTGACGGCGGTCAAGGTCCGCCCGCCTCGCCTGACGGCGGTCAAGTGCCGCCCCGCCTCGCCCTGACGACGGTAAAGCTCCCCCCCGCCTCGCCCTGACGGCGGTCAAGCGGCCGCCCCGCCTCGCCTGACGGCGGTCAAGCTCCCACCCCCCACCCCCCCCCGCCTCGCCCTGACGGCGGTCAAGCGCCGCCCCGCCTCGCCCTGACGGCGGTCAAGTGCCGCCCCGGGGCGCCTCGCCCTGACGACGGTAAAGCTTCCCCCCCGCCTCGCCCTGACGGCGGTCAAGTGCCGCCCGCCTCGCCTGACGCGGTCAAGTGCCGCCCGCCTCGCCCTACGACGGTAAAGCTCCCCCCCCCCGCCTCGCCCTGACGGCGGGTCAAGCGCCGCCCCGCCTCGCCTGACGGCGGTCAAGCCCCCCACCCCCCCCCCCCGCCCCCCCCCCCCCCCCCACCCCTGACGGCGGTCAAGCTCCCCCCCCCCCCCCCCCCCCCCACCCCCCCCCCCCCCCCCCCCCGCCTCGTCGCCCTGACGGCGGTCAAGCGCCGCCCCCGCCTCGCCCTGACGGCGGTCAAGTGCCGCCCCGCCTCGCCCTGACGACGGTAAAGCTCCCCCCCCCCCCCCCCCCCCGCCCTCGCCCTGGCGGCGGTCAAGCGCCGCCCCGCCTCGCCCTGACGGCGGTCAAGCGGCCGCCCCGCCCCGCCCTGACGTCGGTAAAGCTCCCCCCCCGCCTCGCCCTGACGTCGGTCAAGCTCCCCCCCGCCTCGCCCTGACGTCGGTCAAGCGCCGCCCCGCCTCGCCCTGACGGCGGTCAAGTGCCGCCCCGCCTCGCCCTGACGGCGGTAAAGCTCCCCCCCCCCCGCCTCGCCCTGACGGCGGTCAAGCGCCGCCCCGCCTCACCCTGACGGCGGTCAAGTGCCGCCCCGCCTCGCCCTGACGGCGGTAAAGCTCCCCCCCGCCTCGCCCTGACGGCGGTCAAGCGCCGCCCCGCCTCGCCCTGACGGCGGTCAAGTGCCGCCCCCCGCCTCGCCCTGACGGCGGTAAAGCTCCCCCCCCCGCCTTCGCCCTGACGGCGGTCAAAGCGCCGCCCCGCCCTCGCCCTGACGGCGGTCAAGCGCCGCCCCGCCTCGCCCTGACGGCGGTAAAGCCCCCCCCCCCCCGCCCTCGCCCTGACGGCGGTCAAGTGCCGCCCCGCCTCGCCCTGACGGCGGTAAAGCTCCCCCCCCCCCCCCCGCCTCGCCCTGACGGCGGTCAAGCGCCGCCCCCGCCTCGCCCTGACGTCGGTCAAGCTCCCCTCCCCCCCAGCCTCGCCCTGACGGCGGTCAAGCGCCGCGCCGCCTCGCCCTGACGGCGGTAAAGCTCCCCCCCCCCCCCGCCTCGCCCTGACGGCGGTCAAGCGCCGCCCCGCCTCGCCCTGACGGCGGTAAAGCTCCCCCCCCCCGCCTCGCCCTGACGGCGGTCATGCGCCGCCCCGCCTCGCCCTGACGTCGGTAAAGCTCCCCCCCCACCCCCGCCTCGCCCTGACGGCGGTCAAGCGCCGCCCCGCCTCGCCCTGACGGCGGGTCAAGCGCCGCCCCGCCCTCGCTCTGACGTCGGTCAAGCTCCCCCCCCCCCCCCCCCCGCCTCGCCCTGACGGCGGTCAAGCGCCGCCCCGCCTCGCCCTGAAGGCGGTCAAGCGCCGCCCCGCCTCGCCCTGACGTCGGTCAAGCTCCCCCCCCCCCCCCCCCCCCGCCCCCCCCAGCCTCGCCCTGACGGCGGTCAAGCGCCGCGCCGCCTCGCCCTGACGGGCGGTAAAGCTCCCCCCGCCTCGCCCTGACGGCGGTCAAGCGCCGTCCCGCCTCGCCCTGACGTCGGTCAAGCTCCCCCGCCTCGCCCTGAACGGCGGTCAAGCGCCGCCCCGCCTCGTCAGAGGTGAAAAAAATTAGCGACACGCCAACGCACGTTTGCTGTCAGCCGAATGGACTATGAGACAGCTTCTCAGTTTGTTTTTCATAGAGCTGTCTGGAGCTGTCGCCCTGAGCTGGCATTGAGCTGTCGCCCTGTCAAAGCCTCATCGAGAAACATGCAAAGTTCGCTATATATGATTTACTAGCAGTGTCACTTTGCGGACAGCCCGCCACGGAAATATCCCGGGCGTTGTGACTTCCTGTCCATGTTAAAATCCATAGGCGTCCGAAGCATACCGGCGGGGACTGCTATCAGCTGTCTACAGTGAGACGTTTGTGGCGCGGTGTTTTACAACTTACCTGTTGAAAGTTCACCTTTAATCATGTAATTTTGTTGCACAATCCTCCGCTAGACTGTCGCTACCTGTTTCCCATGAAGTATAGTTTTAAGTCGTTTTTAAGTTTTATTTTTAGCAATTTAGCTTAAACAAAAGAGATAAATAATTGTGTTTCGTCAGGCACAAACAAAACCAAAAAGACAACATTTGGGAAGTATAGGCATAGCGGCACCTAGCGGCAAAGGCAGTTGCAAAAAAATCAACTTTGAGTGGTAGTCATTTAAATGTGTGCCAGAGTGCTCGTTGGCGGCTTGCGTGTTGAGGGTTAATTGGAGGGTGCTTTTGCATTGACTGGGGTTGTGATGCCTTCTAACCATGGGGCAAAGTAACTGCCAATGCTCCATCGAGGCAGAGGGTGGTCTGTGGGCACCTGGGTTCGTAACCATGAAGCGGAGCTTCGCTGGTGGTGTAATGCGCGTCAAGAACGCGTCGTTCGGTGTTGGGGGTAAGTGGCAGTTGTCCTAGCATTGGGATATTTGGTGGAAAACGTCACCCTGTGGATACTACTTTTCCACTCTTTTCCCCAAGTTTTACTGTGAATTTTCCCACTCCTTATCTGGAAATGTATTGGATAATTGGAACCCTGATACTGATGTATGGATGCAATGATACCAGCCTGTGGAGGGAAGACAGTTAAGAATAGCATAGGTAATAACTAATCCTGTTGAACGGGTAAATGGGTATTGATAAAGCCTAGTACCTGCAAATGTTTTGGTAGTTCAATTTCCACTCTTCTGCTGATTTGTAGCCAGAATTTTCCACTCCCGCACCCCCAGCTCTAAAGCAATCCTATAGGACCCTGTAAGTGCGGGCAAGGTTGGAACGCGCTTAACCAAGATGAAGTATCAAGCACTCCAACACGCAGGTATATTAATGTTATTGTGCTAAGTTGTTAGGTTAAATCCATAACACGTCCATTTTCTTATCCAATTGTTAATGTTAACTGCAGAAATGTTGTAAATAAGTCGAGCAATTAATGCATTCTTTTGGGGCTATGTAGTTACACGTGAGCCATCAATCCATTGAACATCATCTGAATTGGATCAGTCGAAATTAATTGTCATGCTAACAACAGGTGTTTTGGTTCATTGAACAAACCTAGATCTGCAACATGTTGGACATGCAAGTTTAGGATGCATTACATGATCACAAGCAGTAGTTATACATGCTGTTCAATAATGGTTTCCTGGCATCTGGCAAAATCAGAGCTGCGAGTTACTTTATTAATTGCTTTACAGGGCATGTCAACCATGATATAAAATTGTTGGTTTTGGATTGGCGCTATAGGTACATATTAAAGTTAAAAGAAACAGAAAATTATCATTTTTGACGGGTGTCAGCTTTTAAAAGTATTACAGAAGGACTAAATAAAAAAGCATTTTAGTGTATGTTTTGTAATTACTCCTTGGTATGCATTGGTGCTCAGTATCAAATGGCTTTGTGTTCAATTCAGCTCAGCAATCGGCAAAAATTGGAGGTTAAATTGTGTTGTCACATATGGGACAGCTTTCGCCTTGCGTTGGTGACAACTTGATAGTTTGTTTCACCTCTGCGCCTCGCCCTGACGGCGGTCAAGCGCCGTTTTGTTGTGATCCGCCGCTGGGTCTGGCCACCTGGCTGTCCGCCAGGTCTAGCGGTTAGCGGTTAGCGGTTAGGTTTGGTACCAAGCTACCTCGCTCGTCCTTCCGTGGTGTATGGGAAAATCTGGATTATGAGCGGCCCAACCCGGCCCGGCCCCGAACCGGGCCCGACTCGACCCCATGCGCCGCTTTTGAGATGCTCATATCTCTGCACACCGCACGTTCCGATTGACAAGCGCGACCTTCTTTGCTGAGCAGCCCCCATCTAACCTACCTGTTCGAGACCAAGTGCCGACTCATGTGGGTGACTACCACCTGCGCATGGCGCGTGCCAGCGTGAGGGGTGTTGGAACGTGTTCTTCCTCGCAATAACTCCGCAACGGTCTGGGCAGATTATGTGCACATTTCCTGTGTGGTTTAGGGACCTCTCAGCCGCCCACTTTAATACAGCTTCAGGGGTGGAGTGGACTGCACGTGCGCACGTGCACATCCCTATTATATACTATATAACTATATATCATATATATATATACTATATATATACTATATATATCTCCGGGAACGGCTGAGCCGATTGTATTCAAATTTGGTGTGTGGTTAGGGGACCTATCGTCCGCCAGTTTCACACAAGTCAGGGGTGGGTGCCTCTGCACGTGTGCACGTGCACACCCCTATTCAGTATCTCAGGAATGGCTGAGACCGATTGTGTTCGAATTTGGTGCGTGGTTAGGGACCTCTCAGCCGCCGCCTTTCACAAGTCAGGGGTGGGGTGGCTTTGCACGTACGCACGTGAACACCCCTATTATATATCTCTGGTAACGGCTGAGCCGATTGTGTTCAAATTTTAGTGTGTGGTTAGGGACCTCTCAGCCCCCACTTTCTCACAAGTCAAAGGTGGGTGCCTTTGTACGTGCGCATGTGCGCACCCTTTTTTTACATCTTAGAACTACTTACGCGATCGAGTTGAAATTCACCATACATTTCCTTCGCGCTCGCTCGTTCATCGCCAACTACGGCGCCTTACTGGAGAAGCGCCCGCTCGCCCTTCCGTGGTGTATGGAAAAATCTGATTATGAGCTGCCCGGCCCGGCCCGTGGCGACGCTTTTGAGAAGCTCATATCTCTGCAACCGCACGTACCGATTGACAAGCGGACTTCTTTGCTGAGCAGCCCAGTCTAACCTACCCTGTTTGAGACCAGTGCCGACTCATGTGGGTGACTACCACTGCGCTTGGCGCGTGCCGCGTGACGGGTGTTGAAAAGTATTTTCTCGCAATAACTCCGCAACGGCTGGGCAGATCATGTGCAAATTTCGTGTATGGTTAGGGACCCCTCAGCCGCCACTTTCACACAACTCAGGGGTGGAGTGACTGCACGAGGGCACGTGCACACCCCTATTCTATATCTCAGGAACGGCAGAGCCGATTGTGTTCAAATTTGGTGTGTGGTTAGGGCAGACTTGTCAATGATTCAATGTGAATCGACTACTTTTGATTGAATCATTCTTATTTCAAATGAATGACTCATGAATCGATTCACCTCATGCGCAAACCTGTTGTGAGTCACTGATTGAATCATTCATACAGAGAAAATAGGCTGATTGAATCATTCATTGCTCAAAGAATCATTCTTTTTTGGTCTCACAGCATAAACTGTCCACAAAATATGCTAGCGGCCCAGCATTCATATGTGCCCTGTGGACAAACCAGGCAATTAATGGCCAATTATATGAGCTCTGTGTCCTGAGCTGTAGCCTGTAATTCATCTATGCGTAAAGAAAGCGAGGCTTTGTGTCCAACTCCAGTGGGCACAAAGCCACTGTTCAATCAGCCCTAACTAGGTGAATACCTTGGAACTGGTAGGGTTAGGGGTAGGTACCTAAATACTTAGAAAAGGTAACTAACTCATACTTTGGTTCATAAACCACACAGTACACGCACACCTTTTTCACACGAAAAATTATAAAAAGGTGCCCACCTTTTCCTAATTTATAGGCTATACCATATCAAAACTAAATCATAAACAAACATTTGCATGACCTCCGCATGTCCCAAATATCACTGTCGCATCGGCGCCGTTTTATTCCACATCATGCTTTATACAAAATAGTACCTAATGCAAAATCAAAATAAATGTTCTATTCGCTTAAAAAAGTGAAACGTAAAGTCATTAATGCTTTTGGAACTTGGAATTTCCAATTATAATAAATATTATAAATATCATTTTATAATCAAAATAAACAACACGTGTGTCCAATTGGCTCACATTCACATTCACATTCGAAAAAACATTCGCGGACTATTTGGATTGGCTTCAAAATTGGTACACAGATAGATCACGACCTAGCGATCATTCTGGTAAAATCTTAGAGTCGCACATTCAAAATCGAAGGATTTAGAGCAGGTCATATGTTTAAGGTCAAACAGCAGACTATTCTGATGTGCATGCAAATTGGAACACAGGTAGAGCATGACCTCCCTATCACGCCCATACAATCTTAGAGTCGCACATTCAAAATCAAAGGAGTTAGACAAAGGAGTCGATACTTCCCTTTAATGTTGAGTGATTGAATCAAGATTGAATCATTCATTATGGTAATGCTGAGTGATTGAATCATGATTGAATCATTCATTATGGTAATGTTGAGTGATTGAATCATGATTGAATCATTCATTATGGTAATGTTGAGTGATTGAATCATGATTGAATCATCCATTATGGTCCGTGAATCACTGTGAATCGACTCATGACAAATATGAATCATTGACAAGTCTGGGTTAGGGACCTCTCAGCCCCCATTTTCCCACAAGTCAAAGGTGGGTGCCTCTGCACGTGCGCACGTGCGCACCTTGTTTTGTATTTCAGAAACTACTTGCCCGATCGAGTTGAAATTCCCTATACATTTCCTTCGCGGTCGCTCGTTCATCGCCAACTACGGCGCCTTACTAGTAATACTTTTTATAATACTTGTATAATACTTCCATAATACTTGTATAATACTTTTATAAAACTTTTTTAATACTTCTATAATACTTTTATAATACTTTTATAATACTTTTATAATACTTTTATAATACTTGTATAATGAAGTTCCCATTTGGAAAAGACGTGCACCTGTTCAAGGTAAATCGCAATGGTTTGCCGTTCAGCTGTTAACATTTATTTTGAATTTGACTGATTGAGGTCTACGTTCACGTTGTGGTGACAAATTGATGTGATACACCGAGGCAATGCCTTCTGTTCGTTCGGTTCGGTAACAGTTCGGTTCGGTTCGGTAACGGTTCGGTTCGGTTCGGTTCGGTAACGGTTCGGTTCGGTTCGGTAACAGCGTACGGTTCGGTTCGGTAACGGTTCGGTTCGGTTCGGTAACGGTTCGGTTCGGTAACGGTTCGGTTCGGTTCGGTAACGGTTCGGTTCGGTTCGGTAACAGCGTACGGTTCGGTAACGGTTCGGTTCGGTTCGGTTCGGTTCGGTTCGGTTCGGTAACGGTTCGGTTCGGTAACGGTTCGGTTCGGTTCGATAACAGCGTACGGTTCGGTTCAGTAACGGTTCGGTTCGGTTCGGTTCGGTTCGGTTCGGTTCGGTAACAGTTCGGTTCGGTAACAGTTCGGTTCGGTAACAGCGTACGGTTCGGTTCGGTAACGGTTCGGTAACGGTTCGGTTCGGTTCGGTTCGGTTCGGTTCGGTAACGGTTCGGTTCGGTTCGGTAACAGCGTACGGTTCGGTAACGGTTCGGTTCGGTTCGGTTCGGTTCGGTTCGGTTCGGTAACGGTTCGGTTCGGTAACGGTTCGGTTCGGTTCGGTAACAGCGAACTGGCTGCACTAGCAGTGTCACAACTCCGCCCATCCGTTTCGCGTGTCGGCTCTATCGTGCCGCCTTGTTGGTTTTGGCGTTTGAAAAGCGTGCCTAATGTGCCTGTTTCGCGCCATATTTTCCGGCGCGACACGCACCACACGCCATGGGCGGTGTTCGTGACTGGGCGCACGCCATGGGCGGTGTTCGTGACTGGCCCAGTTCTAAGTGGGTGGTCTGAAAGTCACCCCCCCCCCCCCCCGTGTAGACACAACAGTGCAACTGTCTGTCGAAGGCACAGTATCTACAGTATCTACAGTGTACAGTACACAGTGTCTACAGTATGTACACAGCTGGATCCAGGAACGTATTTAGGGGGGGTCACTGCCGAAGGCGCCCTTTGCTGAATGTGAGACGCGCTCCGGCTGAATATGAGGCGCGTTCCACTGAGTGTAAGGCGCGCTCCGATACATCCCTGAAGGCGCCCTCCCACATACCTCTAAAGGCGCCCTCCGATACACCTCTAAAAGCGCCCTCCCACATACCTTCAAAGCGCCCTTCCAAATACTTCCAGAGGCGCCCTCCGATACACATCTGAAGGCGCCCTCTCACATAGCCGAAGGCGACCTCCAATACACCTCTGAAAATGCTTTCCTACATGCCTGCAAAGGCGCCCTTTGATACACATACACCTCTGAAGTCGCCCTCAAACATACCTCCAAAGGCGCCTTCCCATATACCTCCAAATGTGCCCACGAATACACCTCTGAAGGCGCCCTCCCACATAGTCTAAAAGCACCCTCAGACATATATCCGAGGACCGAGGGCGCCCTCCCTCCATACATACAAAGGCGCCCTTCGCAGAATGGGAGGCCGGGCGCCTCTGGTCTCACAGAGGGTGCCTATGGGGCTATTTGGGATGGCGCCTTCAAAGGTATGTGGGAGGGCGCCTTCAGAGGTGTATGGGAGGGCGCCTTTGGAGGCATCTGGAATGGCTCAATCAGATGTGTATCGGAGGGTGCCCTTGGAAGCATATGGGAGGGTGCTTTCAAAGATATATGGGAGGTCGCCTTTGGAGCTATGTGGGATGGCGCCTTCAGAGGTGCATCAGAGGGCGCCTTCAGAGGTATGTGGGAGGGCGCCCTCGGAAATGTATCGGAGTGTGCCTTCGGGGGTATGTGGGAGGGCGCCTTCGGAGGTGTATCGGAGGGTGCCTTTGGAGGCAGTGGCGTCGCCACAAAACTTCGAGTGGGGGAGGTTGGGGGGGGGGGGGGGGTGGCAGCCAGGGGTTCGGAGGCCAGCCCCAGGGGTGTATTTAGGAGGGGGTAAGGTCAGGTGCTGCCCTCAGCCCAGGTACCGCCCTCAGGCCAGGTGCAACCCTCAGGCCAGGTGCCGCCTTCAGACTAGATGTCACCCTCAGACCAGGTGCCGGCTGTCGCCCTCAGACTAGATGTCACCATCCGACCAGGTGCCGCCCTCAGGCCCGACAGGGCGCCTCTGGCCCGCGTAGTAGGGCGCCTGGAATGCCGGCAGGTGCCCTTCCTTCTACAGGGGCAGCTAAAGAGAGCGGCCTGGAGTGGCCTAGGTTCCGTCCTCAAATGAGGTGCCGCCCGCAGGTTAGGTGCCACCGGCCGCCCTCAGACCATACGAGGTGATGTCCTCAGACCAGGTGCCGCCCTCAGACGAGGTGCCGCCCTTAAACCAGTTGCTGCCCTCTGGCCAGGTGCCGCCCTCAGACAAGGTGCCACCCTCAGGTCAGGTGCTTCTGGGCGATTTTTTTGGAGGCTAGAGAGAACAGGAGCAGGGTGCATTTCGGCATACTTCATGGGTGGAGACTGATTTGGACAAGCCTGTGTGCGGGTATGGCGGAGTTCCGCATGCCTGGGACTTCGGCAGACCGGGGAATAGGGCAGGGTTGATTTTGTGAAGCCGGGGAACGGGGTGGGTGGATTTCGGGTGGCCCGAGTGCAAAATTGTCTGTTTGCTTTCCACTTCTTTAACTGAGGTGTTGTAACTGAGGTGTCGCGAGCATTCCTCAGTTTTGCTCTATCCCATTCATGCATGGAAAATACATGAATGGCTCTTTATTGACATAATTTTGATTTTGGTGTGTCTTTTTATCACAAATCCGGTTAAATTTTTACGAATTCCACGGTTAAAAAAATATTCGAGAATATCATCAAGTGGAAAGAACAGTTAATTCAAGTTATCGATTTATTCTTGTATTTGTTTTAGCACTGTTTTGAGAACAATTGAAGACATTGCAATTACAATAATAAATAACCTTATTCTCATAATGCCGAAAAATATTTTACAAAGACAAAGTCAAATTAGGGAGCTTTCGGCTTGCGCCTTCATCAGCCATAAATCTTATGGCTGATGAAGGCGCAAGCCGAAAGCTCCCTAATTTGACTTTGTCTTTTTAAAATATTTTTCGGCATTATGAGAATAAGGTTATTTATTATTGTAATTGCATTATCGATTTATTGCATAATTTCTTTTCATTAACTTCTTTGTTATTTTGCTATTTGTATAATTTGCCCCCTCCCCCCATTCAACAACACCTTTCGCTGACGGCACTGGCGGATCCAGGGGGTAGGGGAATCAGGGGCAAATGTCCCTCCTCACAGAAATCTTGGCGGGGGCATTCAATACAAGTATGCCCCCCGTGCGTTCCCTGCACTGAACGTGAAAAATAATGATCTTAGGGGAAAACTTCATGAAAACGGATTTTTTTTCGTCTCTGGAGTGATTGAATTTCAAGTTTGTATGTATCCCTTTTTTCAATGATAGACAAAACAGCGCACCTGATGCAATTCAAGCAGCGAACGTGAAACTTTCAGTATCTTATGCTGCATCAATTATACGTCTTATTACTCAATTTAAATTACATTGATATAGTATTTTGGGAGATAATGTCGTTTTATTGACGTCATGTCATGCCATTTTTGGTGGAAAAACAATAAATGTTTGAAAAATCGCAGAAAATGGAGTTTTTAATCAAATTGCAAATACAAACGTCAAAAGAAAGGAAATTACATTTTCTTCAAAATGGCTATCTCGTTTTTTTTTCTCTCAACATTTTGGGTTTGTGACCCCCAAAAATACAAATATTATTTGTTTTCGGAAAAACTCCACAAAATCAGTTTATGTGAATTTGAAAAGTGAATTTCTTAAGTTCGAATAACAAAATAAGATGACCGGCCCAAATCCGCGGAGAAAAAAAATGGGGGTACTTTTTTGCCACAAAAAGAGGCGCCCTCATGTGGGGGTTTGGCGCTCTCTTGAGGGCTTGCCCCCCCCCCCCCCCCCTGACGGATTTATAAATACGCCACTGGCTGCATCACTCAACTATGTTGTTTTATGTTTGGTACAACTCGAAAAGGTTGAAGCCGTTTTCATTTGATGACGCGCCCAAGTAACGGTTGTTGGCGATCATGGACATCACGGGTTTGATGACGCAATCAGTTCGATGCGACTTATGCTACAGTATCCCGCTCCTCGGTGCTCATCTCCTCCTCCGCGTGTGATGTTCCGCCCTGTTCCGCCCTGTTCAGCCCTGTTCAGCCCTGTTCCGCCCTGTTCCGTCCTGCTCCGCCCTGTTCCGCCCTGTTCCGCCCTGTTCCGCCCTGTTCCGCCTTGTTCTGCCTTGTTCCGCCCTGTTCCGCTCTCTCAGCTCCACTGCTCTCTCTCCACCCTGTGTGACGGTGTTCAGTGGGGCGGACTGGTGGGCAGGGCGGGGGCGGGACGGGAGCTCCCGCCAGAGCAGACAATCAGCCTAATCACCTCTTCCCTCTCCGCCGACACACCTCTCACCCCCTCCCGTCCCTTCCCCTCACCGCCCGTCCGTCCTCTCGTCCTCTCGTCCTCTCGTCCTCTCGTCCTCTTATCCTCTTATCCTCTTGTCCTCTCGTCTCTCGTCTCTCGTCTCGTCTCTCGTCTCTCGTCTCTCGTCTCTCGTCTCTCGTCTTTCCTCACACTCCCTGTCCCGTTCCCCGCCGTCTCGTGAGCTAGCTGCCGTTGTCTCCGAGGTCCCCTCCCCTCCCTCTTCCCTCCCCTCCCCTCCCCTCCCTCTCTCCTCTCCTCCCCCACCGTCTCATGAGTCAGCCATCGTGACCGTGTCCGGTGGTACAGGCACATCTAGGCAAACAACCGGCCAACAGAGCGGAGCGGCCCGGCCACACACGGATGATGGAGGCACGGGCAGGCACCCGCGCTACCGACCATCAGCAACGTTTGCATGAATGCTACATATCAGAACATGGAGTCTAAAATCGCCTGCTTACATACATATAGGACTGTGAATGCAGCTGTGGCGTATTTTCCGGTGGCATGCAAATCAGTTGTATTCGGCTATCTCGACTCTCCCTCCATATATTAAAAGCAAGCAGGCAAGACAAACGAGTACAAAATATGAATATGTTAAACGTTGGTTAATCTCTATAGCAATAACCTTCAATTATCATCAGCATCGCCATCAATGTTCATCAGTGCGCTGTACTGATATATTAACAGTGCGCTGTACTGATATTTTATCAGTGCGCTGTACTGATATATTATCAGTGCGCTGTACTGATATATTATCAGTGGGCTGTACTGATATATTATCAGTGCGCTGTACTGATGTATTATCAGTGCGCTGTACTGATATATTATCAGTGCGCTGTACTGATATATTATCAGTGCGCTGTACCGCTGTGCCGTCAGTGAGCAGCGCCGGCTGCCAGGTCAGCAGAGGGAGACGGAATACAGTACTGGGCCGACCTTCAGCTGCCATGTCTGACCCGGCAGCGGCAGCGGGGTGACCAACCATGGGGGGGGGGGGCGAGTTTTGAGGTTTGGGCCGGGACCGGAAGGAAGGGCGGCGGGGCGGGGGGGGGGGGGGGGGGGGGCGGGGGCGGGGTAGAGTGGGGCAGTGCGGGGTGGGACAGGAAGGAAGGGCGGTGCAGCTTGATAGACAGAAGTGCGGGTCGGTATCGGTATCGGTATCGGTATCGGTATCGGTATCGGTATCGGTATCGGTATCGGTATCGGTGTCGGTATCGGTATCGGTATCGGTGTCGGTATCGGTACTGGTTCGCTGGGCAGGGAGGAGGTCGGAAGTCGGAAGGAGGGTGGATTGATGATACAGGAGGGCGTCACCGTGGCAGGCGAGTCTCGCTGTGTAGCCAGGGAGGTCAGAGGAGATATGCCGGCTGCGCTGAAGCGGAAGTCGACAGCAGCTGTTTGTTTGGTTGCCAGTCTCGCTGTGACGGCTCCCTGTTCAATGCTAACTGGCTGACTTACTGTCTACAAACATGGGCGCCAAATGACAGCAGAAGTCGGCGTATCCTAAGCCCCAAATATCATCATCATCATCATCATCATCATCATCATCATCATCATCATCATCATCATCATCATCATCATCATCATCATCATCATCATCATCATCATCATCGTCGTCGTCGTCGTCGTCGTCGTCGTCGTCGTCGTCGTCGTCGTCGTCGTCGTCGTCGTCGTCGTCGTCGTCGTCGTCGTCGTCGTCGTCGTCGTCGTCGTCGTCGTCGTCGTCGTCGTCGTCGTCGTCGTCGTCGTCGTCGTCGTCGTCGTCGTCGTCGTCGTCGTCGTCGTCGTCGTCGTCGTCGTCGTCGTCGTCGTCGTCGTCGTCGTCGTCGTCGTCGTCGTCGTCGTCGTCGTCGTCGTCGTCGTCGTCGTCGTCGTCGTCGTCGTCGTCGTCGTCGTCGTCGTCGTCGTCGTCGTCGTCGTCGTCGTCGTCGTCGTCGTCGTCGTCGTCGTCGTCGTCGTCGTCGTCGTCGTCGTCGTCGTCGTCGTCGTCGTCGTCGTCGTCGTCGTCGTCGTCGTCGTCGTCGTCGTCGTCGTCGTCGTCGTCGTCGTCGTCGTCGTCACTCCAAACAATTGTGAGTCCACCGTCCGTGTCTCCCCATTTGCTGGAACTACAAATTGTTTACTATGTTGAAGTGAGAACTTTCTGTCATAATAAGCAACCATAAATCTGTAATCGCACCAGCAGTAGTGGCCAGTTGCAAAACTATAGGTGCAGTCGAAGCGGAAGTATCAGGGATGATTGCAGCGGATGCCTCTCCTGACGATTTTCCCACCATCTGTCCCGACGTGTTCGACTCATCTCACCACATACTCCTACTCCTATACTCTCCTCGTTCGATGTACTTCATGTTCTATCCCGTAAACGGACCTAATCCCCACGGAGCCAGCTTCTTTTCACTTCACACGATACCATTTAAGCCGGCACGATTACCTGTGTTTGCGGTGATATTTTGTCGAGATAATCCCCGACTCTGCCGCAGAACGGTGTTGCCTGACAAATGACGGAGGTAGTAAGCCGGCAGTCGTGAAGGTTGGTTTAATATAGACCGACGCCGCCAGCTGGAGACAGCGCGTCTCTGCTATTGTTTCCGAGTGTCATCTGCTGTAGCAGGGTCTGAATCTGGCTACTGGGGAGGTCATTCGGTGCCCCGCTTGGATCAGCGTGAGATACTCTGATAATGGATGACGGCAGTCGCATGCCGTACGTAAGAGATCCAATGTCACCCGAGCAGGGCTGAAGGGTTTGCTAGCGTCGCTCCATTCTGCCAGAGCGTAACGGGTTGGCTGGAGGGTTCTTAAGGCCGTGTTATAAGGTTGTGAAACGGTTTCTAAAGAACCCTTCTAGCCAATATGCCAGTAAGTTGCTCATGTTTCTGTGCCTTGGACCTGGCCAGTTCATGCTATTGGTTTTGGAGTGTCTATTAAATCGTAACGAGATTTCCTCGGTGTCATAATCTTGCAGCGCACCAAATTGTGTTTCCCTTTCATCCGAAGTAGCCTTCGAGCGGACGTCGCCGTTTTCACAGGAAATACTTGAATGCCGTCCGGAACCGGTGAATTCCTATTCGTTCTGAATAGCTTTAATTCACGTTTTGATGGTTGAGTTAAACATTCGCTGGGGTGGAATTAAGTGTGATGACTGAGTACCAAGTCAACTACAAAATATCAGTCAAATATATTCAAATATACACTGTCATCGTGTATCGACTTTTAGTCAGTTACTGTGTGCCATGCTAATTTACTGTTTGAGGTGACACAATAATCGGTCACATTTCTGTGCTTAAACTAGTTATTTGTTAGTTATGTTATCTTGATCAGTACAGTAAATGTCAGTTCAGTTCATTCCGGCTCACTGTGGCTCAGTCCTGTTTGTCCCGGTTCATCCGGTTCAGTCCGGTTCAGTCCGTTTCAGTCCGGTTCAGTCCGTTTCAGTCCGGTTTGACCCGGTTCCGTCCGGTTCAGTCTGGTTGAGTCCAGTTCAGTCCGGTTCAGTCCGGTTCAGTCCGGTTCAGTCCGGTTCAGTCCAGCTCGGTCCAGCTCGGTCCGGTTCAGTCTGGTTCAGTCCGGTTCAGTCCGGTTCAGTCCGGTTCAGTCCGGTTCAGTCCGGTTCAGTCCGGTTCAGTCCGGTTCAGTCCGGTTAGCAGGCCACGGGGCTGCAGTGTTTTTTTTTTCTGCACACGGCACCACCCTGCACCCACGGGTGGAGTTTCCTATTCGCATGGTGTGGCCACTGCCCCACCAACTTTGTGTTATGCCCCACCAACTTTTGTCAGATTTTTGAAGGTTTCCTGGCATTAATATGGCAATTTGTCACCTCACTAATGGAAAACATCCGGCCAAGATGGCATTTTGCCCCACCAACTTGTTCTGGAAAGCTCCACCCATGCGGCTGCACTGTGCTCCTTCTGCCGGTGTTAGCCGAGTTGGTGCTCCTTCTGCCGGTGTTAGCCGAGTTGGTGCTCCTTCTGCCGGTGTTAGCCGAGTTGGTGCTCCTTCTGCCGGTGTTAGCCGAGTTGGTGCTCCTTCTGCCGGTGTTAGCCGAGTTGGTGCTCCTTCTGCCGGTGTTAGCCGAGTTGGTGCTCCTTCTGCCGATGTTAGCCGAGTTGGTGCTCCTTCTGCCGGTGTTAGCCGAGTTGGTGCTCCTTCTGCCGATGTTAGCCGAGTTGGTGCTCCTTCTGCCGGTGTTAGCCGAGTTGGTGCTCCTTCTGCTGGTGTTAGCCGAGTTGGTGCTCCTTCTGCCGGTGTTAGCCGAGTTGGTGCTCCTTCTGCCGGTGTTAGCCGAGTTGGTGCTCCTTCTGCCGGTGTTAGCCGAGCTGGTGCTCCTTCTGCCGGTGTTAGCCGAGCTGGTGCTCCTTCTGCCGGTGTTAGCCGAGTTGGTGCTCCTTCTGCCGGTGTTAGCCGAGTTGGTGCTCCTTCTGCCGGTGTTAGCCGAGTTGGTGCTCCTTCTGCCGATGTTAGCCGAGTTGGTGCTCCTTCTGCCGATGTTAGCCGAGTTGGTGCTCCTTCTGCCGGTGTTAGCCGAGTTGGTGCTCCTTCTGCCGGTGTTAGCCGAGTTGGTGCTCCTTCTGCCGGTGTTAGTCGAGTTGGTGCTCATTCTGCCGGTGTTAGCCGAGCTGCCTGGATACTGTGTCTGCCCTGCACCGCACAATGTACACAGCACAACACAGCACAATGTGTTGGTGTCAGCCTGGGGCGTGTGTAGGATGATTTCGTTAGCATAGAGATGACTGGAGGTGCCAGGCCAGAGCCCGGGGCGGTCCCCCGGGGTGTGAACGGTGTCGAGCGAGGGGCTGAGACCCCAGGGTGTGGACGGTGCCGAGCGAGGGGCTGAGACCCCGGGGTGTGGACGGTGCCGAGCGAGGGGCTGAGACCCCGGGGTGTGGACGGTGCCGAGCGAGGGGCTGAGACCCCGGGGTGTGGACGGTGCCGAGCGAGGGGCTGAGACCCCGGGGTGTGGACGGTGTCGAGCGAGGGGCTGAGACCCCGGGGTGACGACGGTGCCAGCGAAGGGCTGAGACCACGGGGTGTCGACGGTGCCGAGCGAGGGGCTGAGACCCCGGGGCGTGGACGGTGCCGAGCGAAGGGCTGAGACCCCGGGGCGTGGACGGTGCCGAGCGAGGGGCTGAGACCCCGGCCGGGACCGTCCGCAGAGAGATGTCGGAGACAGACGCTGGTGATGACAGGACGGGAGGCATGTATTTACACGTGGGGTAGCGGAGCTTCTGATAATTGTGTGTCTCAGTGGCTGGTTCGTGTACGGACAGGCGACGTTTTGGGTGTGGATGGGGGATCTGTGTGTGGAACCTACAGATGCACTATAAATTGAATATGCCTTGCCTACTTCATTATATGTGTTATTTATTCACCGGGATCACCACCAATTTTCCCTCAGTAACAGGCAAAAACATGAAATCAAAACGCAAAATTTGGCAGTTTTCACTTGATATGAGGATGTGACATGAGGATGTGTGAGGATGTGTAAGATATGTGTTGTCTTTTGAATTGTGACCGTCACATTAACGCCTATGCCAGCAACTCGAGCCACTCGAGTCACTTTCAGCGCCACATTTGTTCCCGTCACATTCCTATCGGCAGCCGAACATCTAACAAATGCCTCTCGTTATTTCTGGTTCGTGACCCTGACGCTGAGCGGTCCCCACAGAATGTTGTCACGTGCCGAACGCATTCCTTATGTGGTGACAGCGGCACTCATTGGCTGTTTTGTCACGCGTTCGGTTATCGGGGGACAGGCCTGAAATACGTGACACCGATGGCTGTCACCCCGCCGGCACCGCTGGCTGTCGTTTAGGGGCGCAGTCGTGGACGCTGTCGTTTAGGGGCGCAGTCGTGGACGCTGTCGTTTAGGGGCGCGGTCGTGGACGCTGTCGTTTAGGGGCGCAGTCGTGGACGCTGTCGTTTAGGGGCGCGGTCGTTGGCGCCGGGACAGACCGGGAAATTCCAGCCAGCAGCCTCCGAGCGCCTTCAAATTCAGATCCAGGGTGACTTAAAAGACCTATAATTATCACATTCACTGATTTTATGGAAATATATCTAACTTATGCTAATTTAAATTTGTTTTATACCAGCTCTCCGTGCTGGGAAAAATGTATTCGGTTAAGATTTGTATCTTGTCAGACTTCTATTATTTCGTTTCGTTTCGTTCTGGATCCGCAAGTACGATCGATTGTTGGTGTTTGGGGAGGGGCGAGGAGGCGAGGGAATGGGGAGGGGTGAGGGGCACGGGAATGGGGAGGGGCGAGGGGCACGGGAATGGGGAGGGGCGAGCGGCACGGGAATGAGGAGGGGTGAGGGGCACGGGAATGAGGAGGGGGTGAGGGGCATGGGAATGAGGAGGGGCAAGCGGCACGGGAATGGGGAGGGGGCGAGTGGCACGGGAATGGGGAGGGGGCGAGCGGCACGGGAATGGGGAGGGGCGAGAGGCATGGGAATGAGGAGGGTGTGAGCGGCACGGGAATGAGGAGCGTACAGAATGAGAGCGACACTGACGGCACTAATGTGTGATCAGGTGATCACGAACAATACCGGAGAACGGATACGGGTCGGCTCGGGCGATAGCGAGAACAATGTGTACCGTACTGCGGACTACAGCGGTGGACGTGAAGTGCTGAACACGCGGTCATTAGGACATTAATAACGAGAACAATGTGTACCGTCCTGTATACCACAGCGGTGGAGTGAAGTGCTGAACACGGGGGTTGGGATCATTAGGACATTAGCTGTCATCGGAGAAGGCTGATGTATGGTGGATTGATTGTATTGGTCGGGGATTTTTGAGGATGTGTCACGATTGTTGTGTCAGCGGTGAAGGTAGCGGGAAGCTATTAGTTGATCCAGGATCAACGGAAAAAGGTCGTTTGTGATGTCATATTTGGAGGTGCTGATACAGAAGATTTACAATTGTGTATGGGGCTGCTTTTTAAAGCAGGCAGTAAGCATGACGCTACGAATATCTTGTTGACTTGGTTGAAAACTGAATGTATCCATAATCCAAATAATAGGCATGATGATTTGTCAAAAAAAAAACGTTTGCTTGAGTTCACTTTCTCTGGAGTTTACCGTCAGCCGCGGCACTCTTCGGTTATAATCACCGGTGTTGTTTGCTTCACATTTGTGTCTATCGTATTGCATAAGTACCGTATGGAGCTTCAACAAAACTGTCCTAGTTTTTTTAACAAACAAAAAGTCGAGCAATACGAAGCATCCGTTATTCGTACGGCACGAGCATTATTTATGTTAGTCGTCGAGCGAAGGCTCGCCGAGAGGCCGCGGCGAAGGCTCTAATGCGGTATGGCTACATTTGCCTTATCGATTTTTATCTCACCACGTTCCAGCAAATGATCCGGCTAAGCGTTACGACGTTAACGGTATGGTTAACGGTCGTTAACGGGCGTTAACGGTCGGTAACGGACGGTAACGGTATACGGGCTCGCTTTGATGGGCTCGATTTACGGCTCGATTTACGACCATGTCCTAATACCGGGAACGGAGAGTCGAAACGGCCTGGAGTTCCCGGAACTGAAACTACACTTTTCGCAGTTTTCCGGCAAATCTGCAGCCTGCAAACTGGAAGGAATTCGGAAGCCAAAAAATGGCTGAAAAGTCAACGGTTATTTTATTTCATTTAAATCAGCGTCCAGCAAAAACGTGACTTATTTGTATATATTGTGTACATACTCATACTGTCACGAAATAATCAAATCGAACATCAATAAGACCTGCAAAACTTACTGCAGATGTCCTGCACTCACATCTCGGCCTGACTGAGAAGAAGTACCGAACCTGGTCCCCACTCGCGTAGCCGATGCGCCCTGATCCCCACATTACCTTTGTCCCCCCCCCCCCCGTGCGGCGGACTGCACAAGACCCGATCATCACCATCAGAAGACCCGACCTGACTCCGTGTCACAACATTCCATCCTCCAGTAGTAACCGGTCACCACATTCCATCCTCCAGCAGTAACCAGTTACCACATTCCGTCCTCCAGCAGTAACCGGTCACCACATTCCGTCCTCCAGCAGTAACCAGTCACCACATTCCATCCTCCAGCAGTAACCAGTCACAACATTCCATCATCCAGCAGTAACCGGTCACCACATTCCATCCTCCAGCAGTAACCGGTCACCACATTCCATCCTCCAGCAGTAACCAATCACCACATTCCGCGGTAACCAGTCACCACATTCCATCCTCCAGCAGTAACCGGTCACCACATTCCATCCTCCAGTAGTAACCGGTCACCACATTCCATCCTCCAGTAGTAACCGGTCACCACATTCCATCCTCCAGTAGCAACCAGTCACCACATTCCATCCTCCAGCAGTAACCGGTCACCACATTCCATCCTCCAGTAGTAACCAGTCACCACATTCCATCCTCCAGTAGTAACCAGTCACCACATTCCATCCTCCAGTAGTAACCAGTCACCACATTCCATCCTCCAGCAGTAACCAGTCACAACATTCCATCCTCCAGTAGTAACCGGTCACCACATTCCATTCTCCAGCAGTAACCGGTCACCACATTCCATCCTCCAGTAGTAACCGGTCACCACATTCCGTCCTCCAGCAGTAACCATTCACCACATTCCGTCCTCCAGTAGTAACCGGTCACCACATTCCATCCTCCAGTAGTAACCGGTCACCACATTCCGCGGTAACCAGTCACCACATTCCATCCTCCAGCAGTAACCAGTCACCACATTCCATCCTCCAGCAGTAACCGGTCACCAGATTCCATCCTCCAGTAGTAACCGGTCACCACATTCCGTCCTCCAGCAGTAACCAGTCACCACATTCCGTCCTCCAGTAGTAACCGGTCACCACATTCCGTCCTCCAGCAGTAACCAGTCACAACATTCCGTCCTCCAGCAGTAACCGGTCACCACATTCCATCCTCCAGCAGTAACCAGTCACAACATTCCGTCCTCCAGCAGTAACCAGTCACCACATTCCGCGGTAACCAGTCACCACATTCCATCCTCCAGCAGTAACCAGTCACCACATTCCGTCCTCCAGCAGTAACCGGTCACCACATTCCATCCTCCAGCAGTAACCGGTCACCACATCCATCATCCAGCAGTAACCGGTCACCACATTCCATCCTCCAGTAGTAACCGGTCACCACATTCCATCCTCCAGTAGTAACCGGTCACCACATTCCATCCTCCAGTAGTAACCAGTCACCACATTCCATCCTCCAGTAGTAACCGGTCACCACATTCCATCCTCCAGTAGTAACCGGTCACCACATTCCATCCTCCAGTAGTAACCGGTCACCACATTCCATCCTCCAGTAGTAACCAGTCACCACATTCCATCCTCCAGTAGTAACCGGTCACCACATTCCATCCTCCAGTAGTAACCGGTCACCACATTCCGTCCTCCAGCAGTAACCAGTCACAATTTTCCGTCCTCCAGCAGTAACCGGTCACCACATTCCATCCTCCAGCAGTAACCAGTCACAACATTCCGTCCTCCAGCAGTAACCAGTCACCACATTCCGCGGTAACCAGTCACCACATTCCATCCTCCAGCAGTAACCAGTCACCACATTCCGTCCTCCAGCAGTAACCGGTCACCACATTCCATCCTCCAGCAGTAACCGGTCACCACATCCATCATCCAGCAGTAACCGGTCACCACATTCCATCCTCCAGTAGTAACCATTCACCACATTCCGTCCTCCAGTAGTAACCATTCACCACATTCCATCCTCCAGTAGTAACCAGTCACCACATTCCATCCTCCAGCAGTAACCGGTCACCACATTCCATCCTCCAGTAGTAACCGGTCACCACATTCCATCCTCCAGTAGTACCGGTCACCACATTCCATCCTCCAGTAGTAACCGTCACCACATTCCATCCTCCAGTAGTAACCAGTCACCACATTCCATCCTCCAGCAGTAACCGGTCACCACATTCCCTCCTCCAGTAGTAACCGGTCACAACATTCCATCCTCCAGTAGTAACCGGTCACAACATTCCATCCTCCAGCATTAACCGGTCCCATCACCGTCCTCCGATGCTGCCCGGTGGTCCCTCACGACTTAATGGCTTTAATGACGCCGGCCGGACGAAATGGGCCCATTAAATGACGAGTCGGCCCACTGTCCTGTCAGCTTGGGTCAGCGGCGGTAGATGGCGCGTGGGAAAACAGCAACACATATGGGCTGGCCTGGCAGGTAGTTTGTGTGCGGCGGGAGTTTGCGTGACGCAATTCTGTTGTACTGTCAGAGTGGTTCAGTTCTGTTGTACTGTTCCTGTGAGGTCCGTTCTGAATGAGCTTGTCCGAGTAATACATTTAAATGATGCGACACAGGCCAAGAATGCTTTGCGAGAGTTCTGCGTTTGAATTAAGCCCATGAGATAGTCGAGAACGCTGTACTTTGTCGGCAATGGAGTTCGCATGCAGTTCATGGCAAATATTTACTCTTAAAAAAGGTATTTTAACTTGCGTCAACCCTTCTAAGGAAAGCTGAACTAATAGTTAGTTGTCCATCTGAGGTCGTTCACCCTGTTTCATCTGCCGTCTCCGTGTTCTCATCAAGCCGTATACCATTCCAGCTCACCGCTCAAATGTCGCGGCCAGTGACTCTGTGACTCTGTCCCTCGCGGCCAGTGACTCTGTTCCTCGCGGCCAGTGACTCTGTGACTCTGTTCCTCGCGGCCAGTGACTCTGTGACTCTGTTCCCCGCGGCCAGTGACTCTGTGACTCTGTTCCTCGCGGCCAGTGACTCTGTGACTCTGTTCCTCGCGGCCAGTGACTCTGTTCCTCGCGGCCAGTGACTCTGTGACTCTGTTCCTCGCGGCCAGTAACTCTGTTCCTCGCGGCCAGTGACCCTGTGACTCTGTTCCTCGCCGCCAGTGACTCTGTGACTCTGTTCCTCGCGGCCAGTGACTCTGTGACTCTGTTCCTCGCGGCCAGTGACTCTGTTCCTCGCGGCCAGTGACTCTGTGACTCTGTGACTCGCGGCCAGTGACTCTGTGACTCTGTTCCTCGCGGCCAGTGACTATGTGACTCTGTTCATCGCGGCCAGTGACTCTGTTCCTCGCGGCCAGTGACTCTGTTCCTCGCGGCCAGTGACTCTGTGACTCTGTTCCTCGCCGCCAGTGACTCTGTGACTGTTCCTCGCGGCCAGTGACTCTGTGACTCTGTTCCTCGCGGCCAGTGACTATGTTCCTCGCGGCCAGTGACTCTGTGACTCTGTGACTCGCGGCCAGTGACTATGTGACTCTGTTCCTCGCGGCCAGTGACTCTGTGACTCTGTTCCTCGCGGCCAGTGACTCTGTGACTCTGTTCCTCGCGGCCAGTGACTCTGTGACTCTGTGACTCGCGGCCAGTGACTATGTGACTCTGTTCCTCGCGGCCAGTGACTCTGTTCCTCGCGGCCAGTGACCCTGTGACTCTGTTCATCGCGGCCAGTGACTCTGTGACTCTGTTCCTCGCGGCCAGTGACTCTGTGACTGTTCCTCGCGGCCAGTGACTCTGTGACTCTGTTCTCGCGGCCAGTGACTCTGTTCCTCGCGGCCAGTGGACTCTGTGACTCTGTTCCTCACGGCCAGTGACTCTGTGACTCTGTTCCTCGCGGCCAGTGACTCTGTGGATCTGTGACTCGCGGCCAGTGACTCTGTGACTCTGTGACTCGCGGCCAGTGGCTCTGTGATTCTGTTCCTCGCGGACAGTGACTCTGTGACTCTGTTCCTCGCGACCAGTGACTCTGTGACTCTGTTCCTCGCGGCCAGTGACTCTGTGACTCTGTTCCTCGCGGCCAGTGACTCTGTGACTCTGTTCCTCGCGGTCAGTGACTCTGTGACTCTGTTCCTCGCGGCCAGTGACTCTGTGACTCTGTTCCTCGCGGCCCGTGACTCTGTTACTCTGTGCCTCGCGGCCAGTGACTCTGTGACTCGCGGCCAGTGACTCTGTGACTCGCGGCCAGTGACTCTGTGACTCTGTGACTCGCGGTCAGTGACTCTGTGACTCTGTTCCTCGCGTCCAGTGACTCTGTGACTCTGTTCCTCGCGGCCAGTGACTCTGTGACTCTGTTCCTTGCGGCCAGTGACTCTGTGACTCTGTCCCTCGCGGCCAGTGACTCTGTGACTCTGTTCCTCGCGACCAGTGACTCTGTGACTCTGTTCCTCGCGGCCAGTGACTCTGTAACTCTGTTCCTCGCGGCCAGTGACTCTGTGACTCTGTTCCTCGCGGCCAGTGACTCTGTGACTGTTCCTCGCGGCCAGTGACTCTGTTCCTCGCGGCCAGTGACTCTGTGACTATGTTTCTCGCGGCCAGTGACTCTGTGACTCTGTTCCTCGCGGCCAGTGACTCTGTGACTCTGTTCCTCGCGGCCAGTGACTCTGTGACTCTGTTCCTCGCGGCCAGTGACCCTGTTCCTCGCGGCTAGTGACTCTGTCAGTTCCTGTTTGCTGGATGGGGCGGCCACAGTCGCCGCCAGAACGCGCTGGTTGTTCAGCTGTGGTAGCCTTAATGGCTGCTCGTGCCCGCGTGTCAATTGGAGCGCTGTGACAGCCATTAAGCGCGTGCCGCGTGTCAATTGGAGCGCTGTGACAGCCATTAAGCTCGTGCCGCGTGTCAATTGGAGCGCTGTGACAGCCATTAAGCTCGTGCCGCGTGTCAGTTGGAGCGCTGTGACAGCCATTAAGCGCGTGCCGCGTGTCAATTGGAGCGCTGTGGCAGCCATTAAGCGCGTGCCGCGTGTCAATTGGAGCGCTGTGACAGCCATTAAGCGCGTGCCGCGTGTCAATTGGAGCGCTGTGACAGCCATTAAGCGCGTGCCGCGTGTCAATTGGAGCGCTGTGACAGCCATTAAGCGCGTGCCGCGTGTCAATTGGAGCGCTGTGACAGCCATTAAGCGCGTGCCGCGTGTCAATCGGAGCGCTGTGACAGCCATTAAGCGCGTGCCGCGTGTCAATCGGAGCGCTGTGACAGCCATTAAGCGCGTGCCGCGTGTCAATTGGAGCGCTGTGACAGCCATTAAGCGCGTGCCGCGTGTCAATTGGAGCGCTGTGACAGCCATTAGCTCGTGCCGCGTGTCAATTGGAGCGCTTCAGAATGTGCGCTGTGGAGCGATGATTGGATTTAGTTTGGGCACGGT
>JAXIVJ010017249.1:0-26629 GCA_036785665.1 Chirona hameri
ACTCTAGCTCAATTCAGGAGAATGTTCAATGTTGGGATAAAGAAGGGTACTTATTGTGCAATACATAGCTGGCCAAAAAAAAAAAATACAAAAGGTTTAGGAACTTAGTGTGGGGTTTGAAAAGGAAGATGATCTGTGTTATCGAACATATTTTAATTATCTGAATTTTGATTGCAATTAGTTCAGCCTGAACTACCTGTTCAGGTTCCCAGCTTGAAATACCTGTTCAGGTTCCCAGCCTGAACTACCTGTTCAGGTTCCCATCTGTCTCATTGGGATGGCTGGGGATCAGCCTGAACTACCTGTTCAGGTTCCCATCTGTCTCATTGGGATGGCTGGGGATCAGCCTGAACTACCTGTCCAGGTTCCCATCTGTCTCATTGGGATGGCTGGGGATCAGCCTGAACTACCTGTTCAGGTTCCCATCTGTCTCATTGGGATGGCTGGGGATCAGCCTGAACTACCTGTTCAGATTCCCAGCTGTCTCATTGGCATGGCTGGGGAAGAAGGAACCTGTGTACAAAAGCTGTGCCACTCACTGTACCACATGGAGCTGTGTGTCTGCCTGTGATTTTACTGTCCAATGTCGTTCAGTAGACATATTCTGTGACCCAGTCATAATATTTACATGCAGCTTTACACTAAAAGCTTCTATATGATCAGGTTTGAGACGTGTTGAGTGATTACTTTGAGTGAAATCAAGTTTTCATCTGAGACGACTGCATCGGAAAGAGTTATGTGGTCTTGCAGTCCGTCCCTCTAGCTCAGTTGGGAGAGTGCCGGACTTCTGACCTCACCCGGTAGTGGCAGCCGGGTTCGAGTCGCTTCGGCGCTCGCTATTTGCCCCTGACTGGGATGGCCTGCGGCCGGTCGCAGCGGTCGCACTCAATGTCAGTTGACGTCAGAGGGCGGGGCGGACCGTGTCCAGGTATGTCGGGCACGTAAAACTTTCGCTTCTAAATTCTGCCGGACGCCAGGAATTGCTTGATCGGGTGGTGGGGTCAGGGCCTGCGCAACAAGCTATGCTTAGCGCGAGGCCTGACCTCGGAAATCCATCCATTCAAAAACATTCGGACTAAAAAAAAAAATAGCGAGCAGTGAAGAACCTTTGGCTTATATACACCACCGGACTGGTTCTGTGTTTTTCTTAAAACATGTGGCCTCTGGCACCGGACTGGTACACCATGGTTGTCGCCTCTGGCACCGGACTGGTACACCATGGTTGTGGGCTCTGGTGGCACCGACTGGTACACCATGGTTGTGGCCTCTGGCACCGGACTGGTACACCATGGTTGTGGCCTCTGGCACCGGACTGGTACACCATGGTTGTGGCCTCTGGGACCGGACTGGTACACCATGGTTGTGGCCTCTGGTGGCACCGGACTGGTACACCATGGTTGTGGCCTCTGGTGGCACCGGACTGGTACACCATGGTTGTGGCCTCTGGCACCGGACTGGTACACCATGGTTGTGGCCTCTGGCACCGGACTGGTACACCATGGTTGTGGCCTCTGGCACCGGACTGGTACACCATGGTTGTGGCCTCTGGTGGCACCGGACCGATACCCCATGGTTGTGGCCTCTGGCACCGGACTGGTACACCATGGTTGTGGCCTCTGGCACCGGACTGGTACACCATGGCTGTGGCCTCTGGTGGCACTGGACTGATACCCCATGGTTGTGGCCTCTGGCACCGGACTGGTACACCATGGTTGTGGCATCTGGCACCGACTGGTACACCATGGTTGTGGCCTCTGGTGGCACCGGACTGATACCCCATGGTTGTGGCCTCTGGCACCGGACTGGTACACCATGGTTGTGACCTCTGGCATCGGACTGGTACACCATGGTTGTGGCCTCTGACTGGTACACCATGGTTGTGGCCTCTGGTGGCACCGGACTGGTACACCATGGTTGTCGCCTCTGGCACCGGACTGGTACACCATGGTTGTCGCCTCTGGCACCGGACTGGTACACCATGGTTGTGGCCTCTGGTACCGGACTGGCACACCATGGTTGTGGCCTCTGGCACCGGACTGGTACACCATGGTTGTGGCCTCTGAGTGGTACACCATGGTTGTGGTCTTTGGTGGCACCGGACTGGTACACCATGGTTGTGGCCTCTGGCACCGGACTGGTACACCATGGTTGTGGCCTCTGACTGGTACACCATGGTTGTGGTCTCTGGTGGCACCGGACTGGTACACCATGGTTGTGGCCTCTGGCACCGGACTGGTACACCATGGTTGTGTCCTCTGGTGGCACCGGACTGGTACACCATGGTTGTGGCCTCTGACTGGTACACCATGGTTGTGGTCTCTGGTGGCACCGGACTGGTACACCATGGTTGTGGCCTCTGGCACCGGACTGGTACACCATGGTTGTGGCCTCTGGTGGCACCGGACTGGTACACCATGGTTGTGGCCTCTGGCACCGGACTGGTACACCATGGTTGCGACCTCTGGCACCGGACTGGTACACCATGGTGGTGACCTCTGGTGGCACCGGACTGGTACACCATGGTTGTGGCCTCTGGTGGCACCGGACTGGTACACCATAGTTGTGGCCTCTGGCACCGGACTGATACACCATGGTTGTGGCATCGGACTGGTACACCATGGTTGTGGTCTCTGGTGGCACCGGACTGGTACACCATGGTTGTGGCCTCTGGCACCGGACTGGTACACCATGGTTGTGACCTCTGGCACCGGATTGGTACACCATGGTTGTGGCCTCTGGTGGCACCGGACTGGTACACCATGGTTGTGGCCTCTGGTACCGGACTGGTACACCATGGTTGTGGCCTCTGGCACCGGACTGGTACACCATGGTTGTGGCCTCTGGTGGCACCGGACTGGTACACCATGGTTGTCGCCTCTGGCACCGGACTGGTACACCATGGTTGTGGCCTCTGGCACCGGACTGGTACACCATGGTTGTGGCCTCTGGCACCGGACTGGTACACCATGGTTGTGACCTCTGGCACCGGACTGGTACACCATGGTTGTGGCCTCTGGCACCGGACTGGTACACCATGGTTGTGGCCTCTGGCACCGGACTGGTACACCATGGTTGTGGCCTCTGGTGGCACCGGACTGGTACACCATGGTTGTGGCCTCTGGCACCGGACTGGTACACCATGGTTGTGGCCTCTGGCACCGGACTGGTACACTATGGTTGTGGGCTCTGGTGGCACCGGACTGGTACACCATGGTTGTGGCCTCTGGCACCGGACTGGTACACCATGGTTGTGGCCTCTGGTGGCACCGGACTGGTACACCATGGTTGTGGCCTCTGGTGGCACCGGACTGGTACACCATAGTTGTGGCCTCTGGTGGCACCGGACTGTTACACCATGGTTGTGGCCTCTGGTGGCACCGGACTGGTACACCATGGTTGTGACCTCTGGCACCGGACTGATACCCCATGGTTGTGGCCTCTGGCACCGGACTGGTACACCATGGTTGTGGGCTCTGGCACCGGACTGGTACACCATGGTTGTGGCCTCTGGCACCGGACTGGTACACCATGGTTGTGGCCTCTGGTACCGGACTGGTACACCATGGTTGTGACCTCTGGCACCGGACTGGTACACCATGGTTGTGACCTCTGGCACCGGACTGGTACACCATGGTTGTGGCCTCTGGTGGTACCGGACTGGTACACCATGGTTGTGGCCTCTGGTACCGGACTGGTACACCATGGTTGTGGGCTCTGGCACCGGACTGGTACACCATGGTTGTGGCCTCTGGCACCGGACTGGTACACCATGGTTGTGGCCTCTGGTGGCACCGGACTGGTACACCATGGTTGTGGCCTCTGGTACCGGACTGGTACACCATGGTTGTGGGCTCTGGCACCGGACTGGTACACCATGGTTGTGGCCTCTGGCACCGGACTGGTACACCATGGTTGTGGCCTCTGACTGGTACACCATGGTTGTGGCCTCTGGTGGCACCGGACTGGTACACCATGGTTGTGGCCTCTGGCACCGGACTGGTACACAATGGTTGTGGCCTCTGGTGGCACCGGACTGGTACACCATGGTTGTGGCCTCTGGTGGCACCGGACTGGTACACCATGGTTGTGGCCTCTGGCACCGGACTGGTACACCATGGTTGTGGCCTCTGGTGGCACCGGACTGGTACACCATGGTTGTGACCTCTGGCATCGGACTGGTACACCATGGTTGTGGCCTCTGGTACCGGACTGGTACACCATGGTTGTCGCCTCTGGCATCGGACTGGTACACCATGGTTGTGGCCTCTGACTGGTACACCATGGTTGTGGCCTCTGGTGGCACCGGACTGGTACACCATGGTTGTGGCCTCTGGTGGCACCGGACTGGTACGCCATGGTTGTGGCCTCTGGTGGCACCGGACTGGTACACCATGGTTGTGGCCTCTGGCATCGGACTGGTACACCATGGTTGTGGCCTCTGACTGGTACACCATGGTTGTGGCCTCTGGTGGCACCGGACTGGTACACCATGGTTGTGGCCTCTGGCACCGGACTGGTACACCATGGTTGTGGCCTCTGGTGGCACCGGACTGGTACACCATGGTTGTGGCCTCTGGCACCGGGCTGGTACACCATGGTTGTGGCCTCTGGTGGCACCGGACTGGTACACCATGGTTGTGGCCTCTGGCACCGGACTGGTACACCATGGTTGTGGCCTCTGGTACCGGACTGGTACACCATGGTTGTGGCCTCTGGCACCGGACTGGTACACCATGGTTGTGGCCTCTGGCACCGGACTGGTACACCATGGTTGTGGCCTCTGGTGGCACCGGACTGGTACACCATGGTTGTGGCCTCTGGCACCGGACTGGTACACCATGGTTGTGGCCTCTGGCACCGGACTGGTACACCATGGTTGTGGCCTCTGGCACCGGACTGGTACACCATGGTTGTGGCCTCTGGCACCGGACTGGTACACCATGGTTGTGGCCTCTGGCACCGGACTGGTACACCATGGTTGTGGCCTCTGGCACCGGACTGGTACACCATGGTTGTGGCCTCTGGCACCGGACTGGTACACCATGGTTGTGGCCTCTGGTGGCACCGGACTGGTACACCATGGTTGTGGCCTCTGGCACCGGACTGGTACACCATGGTTGTGGCCTCTGGCACCGGACTGGTACACCATGGTTGCGACCTCTGGCACCGGACTGGTACACCATGGTTGTGGCCTCTGGTGGCACCGGACTGGTACACCATGGTTGTGGCCTCTGGCACCGGACTGGTACACCATGGTTGTGGCCTCTGGCACCGGACTGGTACACCATGGTTGTGGCCTCTGGTGGCACCGGACTGGTACACCATGGTTGTCGCCTCTGGCACCGGACTGGTACACCATGGTTGTGGCCTCTGGCACCGGACTGGTACACCATGGTTGTGGCCTCTGGCACCGGACTGGTACACCATGGTGAATACGTCTGCGGGAGCGATGGAGCATTCACACTGGAAAATTATATTGCAAGCAGGATTCTGCCCTAAATGGTGTATTGGTCAAGTGGTCTGGAAGTTTTGCTGGGTAGTTCAGGCCGCCATCGGACCACACCTAACGTCGTGGTTGGTTCAACGTCGCGCAGACTCCTGGACACGGAGGTCCGTGACGTGACCAGTGAACCACATGGTCACGTGACGACCACATGCCCGAGGACTGTATGGTGTTTGTTTGTTTGCAGGTGATGCCAGAAACAAAATGGCTCTCATGCTGTCCCAGTTCCATTACGGATTCTAAGGAAATGTCACTGTTTAGTTGTTTCAGTTTCGACCAATTAGTGCCGTCTCAGCCGTGCACATTGTTTTTACGCCGCGCCTCCCAAAACTTCCACTTCCAAAGACTTCCAGCGCCGACCGCCAGAGGGAACTATCGGATGCAATCTAGGAAATGCTGGCTATCCTTTCGAATCTTCCCTTTAAAACTAACATATTTGACAAAAATAATGCTTCGAAACATTGGAAACTATGGATGATGCTGGTGTTAAGCTGTCCGGAAGCTCCAGCTTTAAAGGGATTATACGGATTTTTCCCAGAATAATTGAGTTGCATAGTAAAACGTACTTATAAAGGTGGTAGAAGTCCCACGGTAGCCATATTTTTCTGGAAATGATTATTCTGCACGTAAGGACATTCCAAAGTGCGCGGTGATGCCACCGCGTATTTTCTGCAGGACCGGCTGAGGCAGAGCCAGTCATCTCTTTTATGCTAATACAAACACCTCACTTATGGCATATTTCCGGTAAAATAAGCAATATTTGAAAGAAAATAAACTTGTTTTGTTCCAACGACAGCAGCAGTTACCTAGTTTTCCCATAAAATTCTATATTTTTCATGAATTTTCATGCCAAAAAAATTAATACGCCACCACCAAATTTTCAACACTAAAGGCCGGAAATAAGAAAACCACAAAAACACAAAACCTCAACGAACAGTGTGTAGTAATACAAAGTCCCGTCAGTTTTGAATTGCATAATAATGTTGTGATCCAGTGTAGGACTTGCAGATAATTCAAAATAGAGCTGAGATACCGGCTAACAAACTTAAGCGTTTTACTGTCGCCAAAATGCAAAAATAGTCGACCCGGCAACGCAATACTTTGTGCTTAAAGGAAATAGTTCACCTTCGACATTAGTTTTAAACTGAGATAGCAGTTTTGTAGCCCGTGTTGGGAAACCCCTATCTGCAAGTTTTCTTGACTGAAAAGACTCCAGCCGAATATATTTGAGTTTTTGGCGAAGGAATGCGGTGCTGGCGAGAGAATGTTGTACTGGTTTTAGCCCGGGCAGAGACTAAACCATCAGTCAATCAGCTTGCAGCTGGTGCTAGCAAGCGAACGCCGGCCGCCGGTTGGCACATCTCCAATGCGAGTCTATCTTTGCGCGACTACTTTCGAATCTGATTGGCTGAACCATTGTTTACATTCGCGTGACGTCAGGACTCTGACTCAGAGAGTATGCATATAGTTTTGATAAACAATACAAATTTACGGCCTTCTGTCCTGAATCGGCGCGATATAAGGCCATTTTTGACAATATAAAAATAAATTGTATTAAAAATATAATCAAATCGTGTTGGGTAAAAAAATGTCGAGGTGAACTATTTCCTTTAAAGCTGGAGCTCCCGGACAGCTTAAAACCAGCATAATCCATGGTTTCCAATGTTTCGAGGCATTATTTTGTCAAATGTGTTGGTTTTAAAGGGAAGATTCGAAAGGATAGCCAGCATTTCCTAGATTGCATCCGATAGTGCCATCTGGCGGCCGGCGCTGGAACTCACTGGTTTTGGGAGGCGCGGCGTAAAAAAGGTGCACGGCTGAGACGGCACTAATTGGTCGAAACTGAAACAACTAAACAGTGACATTTCCTTAGAATCCGTAATGGAACTGGGACAGCATGAGAGCCATTTTTTCTGGCATCACCTGCAAACAAACAAACCCACAGTGCTCCGTGATTGGGCAAACATGTGAACAGAACATGGACGGCAGATCACGATCAAGCACATCATGGTCGTCTGCTCTGAAAGCTGCAGCCTGCCTTGTTATTCGCAATCCTCATTTTATGCAGCTTAAATTGGAATCACGTAATAGCAAACAGTAGCTTACTGTCCACTGTCCAGTGCCCCCCCCCCCCTGTTTCTCGAATCCTCATTGGGCCTGTTCCCGTGGCGCTTCTAACCTCCTCAAAGTTGCTCCAACTTGCTCCAGTCGTATTCTACTGCACAGACAGTTGCAAGTTGAGCAACTTGGAGGAGGTTAGAGGCGCCTCGGGAACAGGTCCATTTTGACCCTGATCTTCTGGTCAATTCTGGTCACGCATTTATGGGTGTCAATGTATTTAATTAATACAAAATCATTATCTAGGTGTCCTCTACTCGACACATAACGAAAACAATATAATTAATAATCCCTTGACCGTCCTCTGCCCGATACAGCGTATTCGGCTCCCTCATCTTCAACATGGGCTCGGTGCTGCTGTTCGCCATCCTGCGTCAGAGCACGCCCGACTGCGCCACGTTCCGCGCCATGGTCGGAATGACCACCGCCGCCGGGCTGCTCTACGTGGGGAAGAGCTACGTCGACCTGCTGGACCGGCAGGCGGTGCTGCACGACACCCAGTAGTGCTGACATCTAGCGGCGCGACGGTAGTGACATCTGCAGCCGGGTTGTGAAACTGAAGCGGTTTTGAACGGCTACGAGCGGTGCGCTGCGTAGTGATTGGTCGCGGTGTGTGATGCTGGTATACCGTTCATGGAAAATGTGGCGTCAAAAGAGCATGGAGGTTTGGGGGCTCATTTGATAACGTGTTCGGACTTGTTCGCAATGGAAGTGTAACGGCGCATCGATGTTGCGACAATGTTTTGTTTGACGTTTCTCTGTCTACCAATAATTGGCCAGGACGTTTTGGCATTGTCCCGCTCAACGTAAGTTTCAATGGCGCTGATATGTAATACGCTGTGAGTTTATGAAAAGGTCATGTGTATATACACTTGACGTGAAATAGACGCCAGTAATATGACTTTGGTATGCTTTGGTAGAACCGATTGTAATCGTTCTGCTTAACATCACTGTCAGTTTCAGTCAGGAGAAAAGTCCAGTACTGGAGTCGGAAGTCAGTTTCTGTTGTAGACAGTTCTAGAGCTGCAGGTACTGGTACTGGTACAGTCTCTTGATCAAACCTGAAACGCCATCCTCATGTGAAAGTTGTGCCAGCATGAAGCAGTGGGAGTATGGCCGCGGGCTTGTATCTAAATGCAGCATGTCGGCGGCGTACGATTCCCTGTAAATGTCGGCTACGCTCTCGATTGATCGGTGTTCTGGACAGAGTGGGGGCCGATGGCCTGGACAAATCATCGCAACCGTTGGATGTGGCCTCCTTGGTCGGGATCGCTATTGTACGCTGCACAGCCGCAGGGAATGTGAAAAGGTCACAAGCATGATGTCTGTACTTAATGTGTGTTTGTGTGACGCAGGTATACCGTATTTGGAGTGCTCCACGTTTGTTTAAAGTGGAGAGGTGAGCTGTATGTAAAGTGTGCGATTTGCTACTAATACAATCACTTGAATAACTATTTCAGCTTTGACACGACTTATGTTACTTGACTGTGAAATAAAGACATAAGTCTGACATCTACTTAAGCTGTTAATCATGTAAACACCAAACATGCTGTTTTGTCGTGCTATTGTACGCTGCACAGCCGCAGGGAATGTGAAAAGGTCACAAGCATGTAGAGATGGTGAGATATCTGGACATCTGGACTCTTCATCTTCATGCTTAGTAGCAGCTGCTTATCATTAGCTCCTCGTGGTGTTTTCAGCCACCTCGTGTTAAACTACGCTGTTGTCTCTATAACGGAAAGTCGCGCATTAGTCGTGCATTGTATTGCTCATTACACAACACGGGGACACCGCACGTTCAAACACCACTGTGGGATTCATTCCACCAATCTCGGCAGGACAACAACTATCATCGAATCACACGGGGAAGCCACCCTGCCGCCGGGGGCTGGGGGAGCCACTAAAGTACCGTACCAAGCAGGCTAAACACGTAAACGAACCGCATAGCCCAGACCCTGTGTTGGTGTCACAGCAAAATGATGTGTGGAAAGCATCGCACGCAGTAGGTATACAGGCTGGCAATGGGTACACTAACAGTAACATTAATATTAATTCAGCAAGAACACAGAGCATCGATAGAGGCTTCAGGCAGAGAACACAATAGTGCTCCAATAACAGCATAGCTACGTTGCGCGTATATCTAACAACAGTAACACAGAGCTTGATATGCCTGGTTGATATGTGTGGGTTACACCAAACATTAGCATGTAGAGTCCTTACTCACGGGCACTCATATGAACCATGTGGACCATATGACTGTAAAGCGTAAAGCTAGCAAACGCGTTCTACCGAAAACGCAGAGCACCCGCGATACACAAAAACTTTCTAAAATCTACTTCGAACCAGTGATGTCGGTCAGGTTCCATAAAACAATGATTAAATGCCCATAGCTTTTCAGTGCAAAACAACGCGTGTGAACTTTGCTCTGTAAAATCATAGTCAGCCTGGAATATCACATATTACGCCTTAACAGATCAACAGCTCAAATAAATCACGTTGCAAACTGGTGGCCCCAGCATTAACATTGTAACATCACATAACATCTTCTAGCAGCCTGGACCAACAATCTCTCAGTTTCGGTCGCTACGAATGCCTCGGCTGCCTAACCTTTCCTTGTGCAAACATTCAGACGCCGCCTACACAAGCACTTCACGCCGCACAACAGCGACGTTAAAGCACTACAGGGATATGTCACGAAATCGCACGGCGCCAGGAGCCGTGCATTCTTGAAGCGGGGGTTCTCCTTCATCACTGGGATGTGCCATTTCATCCGCACGTTTTCGCCGACAACTTCCCGCCATGTCGCAATGCCCGCGTCTGCTTCAATAACCCAGCAGTGTGCCACACTTTGTGCATAGAGTTTCAAACTCTGCATGTTGAGTCCACTAGCTAGCTCAAAGAAGTGCAGGAAAAAACGCTACTTAGTGGGGCCTTGACCTCAACTTTCTGGAATTGATGCCTAAGGAATCTATTTTAGAGACTCTAAAAATGTATACAACGCCTGTACTTCTAACTGTACTGCTGAGTGAGCTGACTGTGCCTTGTGGAGCTTTACATCCATCATAGACCTAAAATAACGTTTTGCCGAACTTGTTGAATTTGACGCCAGTTTTAAAAACCTGCGGAGCTTGCAGAATTGTGGAGCTATAAAGTCTACGTAGATCTCGTTGCATTTAACTACCAGAGCTAAGTAGACTCTCCAGTAGGACTTTAGGACTGGTATACTACACTGCAGAGTGTGTAGCTGATCACCGTTCTCGTGTTGTCTGCCACAAACCTTGTGCCTGTACTCTCCTTCACATATCTGAGCCTCTCCAGTCCCCTGCAGTGTTCATAAACCGTATCGCAGACCCGCACCTGCTTCCGCGGGTCTCGCAGCGTACCTGAGCCTCTCCAGTCTCCTGCAGAGTTCATATACCACATCGCAGACCCGTCCCTGCTTCCGCGGGTCCCGCAGCGTCGCTCATATCCACCGTAGGTTTCCTAGCACCTCGCATGCCTCGGCAGAGTCTTCAGTCTTCACATCTCGCAGAGTTACATACCTCGCTATCTCATACCTCGCAGTCGTCGCCCTCCGTACTCTTCAGACCTCGCAGGGTCTTGATAACTTGCAGTGTCTTCACCCCCCCCCCCCCCCCCCCAGTCTATATACTGCTGGTCCAGGCATCGGACTTGAGCAGGTCTCTCATCATAGTCAGACTCTCCGTGATGGAAGTGGCGAACGTCTCCGAGGACGTCATGTCGCACGCGTGGAACGAGCCGATGCAGAAGGTGATGCTGTCCGGCTGCGGGTTGTACGAGCAGCCGTAGCCGTCCGGCACGACGGCACCGTAGCCCATGAACGTGTCGCCGCTCTTGGTCGGCACCTGGGGGTGGCGGAGTGGTTAGGGTGGTTGGGTGTGGGTTCGTGTCGCCGCTCTTGGTCGGCACCTGGGGGTGGTGAAGTGGTTAGGGTGGTTGGGTGTGGGTTCGTGTCGCCGCTCTTGGTCGGCACCTGGGGGTGGTGAAGTGGTTAGGGTGGTTGGGTGTGGGTTCGTGTCGCCGCTCTTGGTCGGCACCTGGGGTTGGTGAAGTGGTTAGGGTGGTTGGGTGTGGGTTCGTGTCGCCGCTCTTGGTCGGCACCTGGGGGTGGTGAAGTGGTTAGAGTGGTTGGGTGTGGGTTCGTGTCGCCGCTCTTGGTCGGCACCTGGGGGTGGTGAAGTGGGTTCGTGTCGCCGCTCTTGGTCGGCACCTGGGGTTGGTGAAGTGGTTAGGGTGGTTGGGTGTGGGTTCGTGTCGCCGCTCTTGGTCGGCACCTGGGGGTGGTGAAGTGGTTAGAGTGGTTGGGTGTGGGTTCGTGTCGCCGCTCTTGGTCGGCACCTGGGGGTGGTGAAGTGGTTAGGGTGGTTGGGTGTGGGTTCGTGTCGCCGCTCTTGGTCGGCACCTGGGGTTGGTGAAGTGGTTAGGGTGGTTGGGTGTGGGTTCGTGTCGCCGCTCTTGGTCGGCACCTGGGGGTGGCGGAGTGGTTAGGGTGGTTGGGTGTCGGTTCGTGTCGCCGCTCTTGGTCGGCACCTGGGGGTGGTGAAGTGGTGTTAGGGTGGTTGGGTGTGGGTTCGTGTCGCCGCTCTTGGTCGGCACCTGGGGGTGGTGAAGTGGTTAGGGTGGTTGGGTGTGGGTTCGTGTCGCCGCTCTTGGTCGGCACCTGGGGTTGGTGAAGTGGTTAGGGTGGTTGGGTGTGGGTTCGTGTCGCCGCTCTTGGTCGGCACCTGGGGGTGGTGAAGTGGTTAGAGTGGTTGGGTGTGGGTTCGTGTCGCCGCTCTTGGTCGGCACCTGGGGGTGGTGAAGTGGTTAGAGTGGTTGGGTGTGGGGCGGGAGGTGTGGGTTCGTGTCGCCGCTCTTGGTCGGCACCTGGGGGTGGTGAAGTGGTTAGAGTGGTTGGGTGTGGGGCGGGAGGTGTGGGTTCGAATCTCGGTGGTAGACAGGGGCGTAGTTTCTCAAAATCAGTTGAGGGGGGGGGGCTGACTGACAAGTCAACTAAATAAGATCCTACACCCCTGCACCCCTCATATTGGTAGTAGATACCCCTCAACTTGGTGGTAGATATCGTTTTTGTGTCGTGTAGGGTGGTGTATGAGTTGATGCTTTGAGCTTTTGGCAGGGAGGATTTTGAAGACTGTGTTGGCAATTGTGTTGTTCATGAAGTTTACACATTTTAGCGATTCACCAAATTCATATTTCCACATTGGCTGGCGAGAAACTTTAAGAACGCCCGTGATAACCGCTTTCTACGATTCATCATACCACACGAAATGTTGTTATGATGAGTTATTGGCCGCACCACGGACCTGACTGGTGGAGAGTCCGAAGTGGTTGAAGATCCGGTAGCTCTCGTGCCTGAACAGCTCTGGCTCCTCCATGCCGAGGTCGGCGGCCATCTCCTGCAGGCCCAGCAGGTGGAGGTCGATGCCCTGGCCTAGGATGTTCTCCACCATGATCTCCGTCTGCTGCTGCAGCGCCGCGCGGAACATCTGCACACGTTCACCGCGCTGTGGGCGGGGAGATGTGGACGTGGAGTCAGAGTCAAAGGCAGCCCCGCGCGGAACAGCTGCACACGTGCACTGCGCTGTGGGCGGGGAGATGTGGACGTGGAGTCAGAGTCAAAGGCAGCCCCGCGCGGAACAGCTGCACACGTGCACTGCGCTGTGGGCGGGGAGATGTGGACGTGGAGTCAGAGTCAAAGGCAGCCCCGCGCGGAACAGCTGCACACGTGCACCGCGCTGTGGGCGGGGAGATGTGGACGTGGAGTCAGAGTCAAAGGCAGGGCCAGAGTCAGTCGGGGGAGAGTATGTCGTAGAGGCATTGCCAAGAAAGAGTTCGAGTCAAGTGTGGGTCAGACGCACAGGCAGTGGCAGAGGCAGGGTCAGACGCACAGGCAGTGGCAGAATCAGGGTCAGACGCACAGGCAGTGGCAGAAGCAGGGTCAGACGCACAGGCAGTGGCAGAAGCAGGGTCAGACGCACAGGCAGTGGCAGAAGCAGGGTCAGACGCACAGGCAGTGGCAGAAGCAGGGTCAGACGCACAGGCAGTGGCAGAAGCAGGGTCAGACGCACAGGCAGTGGCAGAAGCAGGGTCAGACGCACAGGCAGTGGCAGAAGCAGGGTCAGACGCACAGGCAGTGGCAGAAGCAGGGTCAGACGCACAGGCAGTGGCAGAAGCAGGGTCAGACGCACAGGCAGTGGCAGAAGCAGGGTCAGACGCACAGGCAGTGGCAGAAGCAGGGTCAGACGCACAGGCAGTGGCAGAAGCAGGGTCAGACGCACAGGCAGTGGCAGAAGCAGGGTCAGACGCACAGGCAGTGGCAGAAGCAGGGTCAGACGCACAGGCAGTGGCAGAAGCAGGGTCAGACGCACAGGCAGTGGCAGAAGCAGGGTCAAAGTCACAGGCAGTGGCAGAAGCAGGGTCAGACGCACAGGCAGTGGCAGAAGCAGGGTCAGACGCACAGGCAGTGGCAGAAGCAGGGTCAGACGCACAGGCAGTGGCAGAAGCAGGGTCAGACGCACAGGCAGTGGCAGAAGCAGGGTCAGACGCACAGGCAGTGGCAGAAGCAGGGTCAGACGCACAGGCAGTGGCAGAAGCAGGGTCAGACGCACAGGCAGTGGCAGAAGCAGGGTCAGACGCACAGGCAGTGGCAGAAGCATGGTCAGACGCACAGGCAGTGGCAGAAGCAGGGTCAGACGCACAGGCAGTGGCAGAAGCAGGGTCAGACGCACAGGCAGTGGCAGAAGCAGGGTCAGACGCACAGGCAGTGGCAGAAGCAGGGTCAGACGCACAGGCAGTGGCAGAAGCATGGTCAGACGCACAGGCAGTGGCAGAAGCAGGGTCAGACGCACAGGCAGTGGCAGAAGCAGGGTCAGACGCACAGGCAGTGGCAGAAGCAGGGTCAGACGCACAGGCAGTGGCAGAAGCAGGGTCAGACGCACAGGCAGTGGCAGAAGCAGGGTCAGACGCACAGGCAGTGGCAGAAGCAGGGTCAGACGCACAGGCAGTGGCAGAAGCAGGGTCAGACGCACAGGCAGTGGCAGAAGCAGGGTCAGACGCACAGGCAGTGGCAGAAGCAGGGTCAGACGCACAGGCAGTGGCAGAAGCAGGGTCAGACGCACAGGCAGTGGCAGAAGCAGGGTCAGACGCACAGGCAGTGGCAGAAGCAGGGTCAGACGCACAGGCAGTGGCAGAAGCAGGGTCAGACGCACAGGCAGTGGCAGAAGCAGGGTCAGACGCACAGGCAGTGGCAGAAGCAGGGTCAAAGTCACAGTCGGGTACGGGTGGAGTTTCCTATTCAAATGGTGCAGGGCGACTGCCCCAACAACTTTGTGTTTTGCCCCACCAACTTTTGTCAGATTTGAAGGTTTCCTGGCGTTGAAATGGCAATTTTTCACCTGAACCATTGAAAACAACCAGCCTATATGAAATTTTGTCCCACCAACTTTTTTTTCTGAAAAGCTCCACCCATGCAGTCGGGGAGAGTCAAGTCAGAGGATAGTCAGGGTTAGAGGATAGTCCGGGTCAGAGGATAGTAAGGGGCAGAGGGTAGTCAGGGTCAGAGAATAGGCAGGGTCAGAGGATAGTCAGGGTCAGAGCCAGGATAGTCAGGGTCAGATGATAGTCAGGGTCAGAGGATAGTCAGAGTCAGAGGATAGTCAGGGTCAGAGGATAGTCAGGGTCAGAGGATAGTCAGGGTCAGAGGATAGTCAGGGTCAGAGGATAGTCAGTGTCAGAGGATAGTCAGGGTCAGAGGATAGTCAGAGTCAGAGGATAGTCAGTGTCAGATGATAGTCAGGGTCAGAGGATAGTCAGGGTCAGAGGATAGTCAGTGTCAGAGGATAGTCAGGGTCAGAGGATAGTCAGAGTCAGAGGAAAGTCAGTGTCAGAGGATAGTCAGGGTCAGAGGATAGTCAGGGTCAGAGGATAGTCAGGGTCAGAGGATAGTCAGGGTCAGAGGATAGTCAGAGCCAGGATAGTCAGGGTCACATGATAGTCAGGGTCAGAGGATAGTCAGGGTCAGAGGATAGTCAGAGCCAGGATAGTCAGGGTCAGATGATATTCAGGGTCAGATGATAGTCAGTGTCAGATGATAGTCAGTGTCAGAGGATAGTCAGGGTCAGAGAATAGTCAGGGTTAGAGGATAGTCAGGGTCATATCCAGGATAGTCAGGGTCAGAGCCAGGATAGTCAGGGTCAGATGATAGTCAGGGTCAGAGGATAGTCAGAGCCAGGATAGTCAGGGTCAGAGGATATTCAGGGTCAGAGCCAGGATAGTCAGGGTTAGAGGATAGTCAGGGTCAGATGGTAGTCAGGGTCAGATGATAGTCAGGGTCAGAGGATAGTCAGGGTCAGAGGATAGTCAGGGTCAGAGGATAGTCAGGGTCAGAGGATAGTCACAGCCAGGATAGTCAGGGTCAGAGGATAGTCAGGGTCAGAGGATAGTCAGGGTCAGAGGATAGTCAGGGTCGGAGGATAGTCGGGTCAGAGGATAGTCAGGGTCAGAGGATAGTCAGAGTCAGAGGATAGTCAGGGTCAGAGGATAGTCAGGGTCAGAGGATAGTCAGAGCCAGGATAGTCAGGGTCAGAGGATATTCAGGGTCAGATGATAGTCAGTGTCAGAGGATATTCAGGGTCAGATGATAGTCAGGGTCAGAGGATAGTCAGGGTCAGAGGGTAGTCAGGGTCCGAGGATAGTCCGGGTCAGAGGATAGTCAGGGTCAGAGGATAGTCAGGGTCAGAGGATAGTCGGGGTCAGAGGATAGTCAGGGTCAGAGGATAGTCAGAGTCAGAGGATAGTCAGGGTCAGAGGATAGTCAGAGCCAGGATAGTCAGGGTCAGAGGATATTCAGGGTCAGATGATAGTCAGTGTCAGAGGATATTCAGGGTCAGATGATAGTCAGGGTCAGAGGATAGTCAGGGTCAGGGTATAGTCAGGGTCAGAGGATAGTCAGGGTCAGAGGATAGTCAGGGTCAGAGGATAGTCAGTGTCAGAGGATAGTCAGGGTCAGATGATAGTCAGAGCCAGGATAGTCAGGGTCACAGGATAGTCAGGGTCAGATGATAGTCAGGGTCAGAGGATAGTCAGGGTCAGAGGATAGTCAGGGTCAGAGGATAGTCAGGGTCAGAGGATAGTCAGGGTCAGAGGATAGTCAGTGTCAGAGGATAATCAGGGTCAGAGGATAGTCAGGGTCAGAGGATAGTCAGGGTCAGAGGATAGTCAGGGTCAGAGGATAGTCAGAGTCAGAGGATAGTCAGGGTCAGAGGATAGTCAGGGTCAGAGGATAGTCAGGGTCAGAGGATAGTCAGGGTCAGATGATAGTCAGGGTCAGAGGATAGTCAGGGTCGGAGCCAGGATAGTCAGGGTCAGAGGATAGTCAGAGTCAGAGGATAGTCAGGGTCAGATGATAGTCAGGGTCAGAGGATAGTCAGGGTCAGAGGATAGTCAGGGTCAGAGGATAGTCAGAGTCAGAGGATAGTCAGGGTCAGAGGATAGTCAGGGTCAGAGGATAGTCAGGGTCAGAGGATAGTCAGAGTCAGAGGATAGTCAGGGTCAGAGGATAGTCAGAGTCAGAGGATAGTCAGGGTCAGAGGATAGTCAGGGTCAGAGGATAGTCAGGGTCAGAGGATAGTCAGTGTCAGAGGATAATCAGGGTCAGAGGATAGTCAGGGTCAGAGGATAGTCAGGGTCAGAGGATAGTCAGGGTCAGAGGATAGTCAGGGTCAGAGGATAGTCAGAGTCAGAGGATAGTCAGGGTCAGAGGATAGTCAGGGTCAGAGGATAGTCAGGGTCAGAGGATAGTCAGGGTCAGATGATAGTCAGGGTCAGAGGATAGTCAGGGTCGGAGCCAGGATAGTCAGGGTCAGAGGATAGTCAGGGTCAGAGGATAGTCAGGGTCAGAGGATAGTCAGAGTCAGAGGATAGTCAGGGTCAGAGGATAGTCAGGGTCAGAGGATAGTCAGAGTCAGAGGATAGTCAGGGTCAGAGGATAGTCAGAGTCAGAGGATAGTCAGGGTCAGAGGATAGTCAGGGTCAGAGGATAGTCAGGGTCGGAGCCAGGATAGTCAGGGTGAGAGGATAGTCAGGGTCAGAGGATAGTCAGGGTCAGAGGATAGTCAGGGTCAGATGGTAGTCAGGGTCAGAGGATATTCAGGGTCAGAGGATAGTCAGGGTCAGAGCCAGGATATCCAGGGACAGAGGATAGTCAGGGTCAAAGGATAGTTAGGGTCAGAGCCAGGATAGTCAGGGTCAGAGGATAGTCAGGGTCAGAGGATGGTCAGGGTCAGAGGATGTCAGAGGATAGTCAGAGTCAGAGGATAGTCAGGGTCAGATGATAGTCAGGGTCAGAGGATAGTCAGGGTCAGAGGATAGTCAGAGTCAGAGGATAGTCAGGGTCAGAGGATAGTCAGAGTCAGAGGATAGTCAGGGTCAGAGGATATTCAGAGTCAGAGGATAGTCAGGGTCAGAGGATAGTCAGAGTCAGAGGATAGTCAGGGTCGGAGCCAGGATAGTCAGGGTCAGAGGATATTCAGGGTCAGAGGATATTCAGGGTCAAATGATAGTCAGGGTCAGAGGATAGTCAGGGTCAGAGGATAGTCAGGGTCAGAGGATAGTCAGGGTCAGAGGATAGTCAGGGTCAGAGGATAGTCAGGGTCAGAGGATAGTCAGGGTCAGAGGATGGTCAGGGTCAGAGGGTAGTCAGGGTCAGAGGATAGTCAGGGTGAGAGGATAGTCAGGGTCAGAGGATAGTCAGGGTCATAGGATAGTCAGGGTCAGATCCAGGATAGTCAGGGTCAGAGGATAGTCAGGGTCGGAGCCAGGATAGTCAGGGCCAAATGATAGTCAGGGTGAGAGGATAGTCAGGGTCAGAGGATAGTCAGGGTCAGAGCCAGGATAGTCAGGGTCAGAGGATAGTCAGGATCAGAGGATAGTCAGGGTCAGATGATAGTCAGGGTCAGAGGATAGTCAGGGTCAGAGGATAGTCAGGGTCAGAGCCAGGATAGTCAGGGTCAGAGGATAGTCAGGGTCAGAGCCAGAATAGTCGGGGTCAGAGGATAGTCAGGGTCAGAAGATAGTCAGGGTCAGAAGATAGTCAGGGTCAGAGGATAGTCAGAGCCAGGATAGTCAGGGTCACAGGATAGTCAGGGTCAGAGGATAGTCAGGGTCAGAGGATTGTCAGGGTCAGAGGATAGTCAGGGTCAGAGGATAGTCAGGGTCAGAGGGTAGTCAGGGTCAGAGGATTGTCAGGGTCAGAAGATAGTCAGGGTCAGAAGATAGTCAGGGTCAGAGGATAGTCAGAGCCAGGATAGTCAGGGTCACAGGATAGTCAGGGTCAGAGGATAGTCAGGGTCAGAGGATTGTCAGGGTCAGAGGATAGTCAGGGTCAGAGGGTAGTCAGGGTCAGAGGATAGTCAGGGTCACAGGATAGTCAGGGTCGGAGCCAGGAAAGTCAGGGTCAGAGGATAGTCAGGGTCAGAGGATAGTCAGGGTCAGAGGGTAGTCAGGGTCAGAGGATAGTCAGGGTCAGAGGATAGTCGGGTCAGAGGATAGTCAGGGTCAGAGCCAGGATAGTCAGGGTCAGAGGATAGTCAGGGTCAGAGCCAGGATAGTCAGTGTCAGAGGATAGTCAGGGTCAGAGGATAGTCAGAGCCAGGATAGTCAGAGCCAGGATAGTCAGGGTCAGAGGATAGTCAGGGTCAGAGGATAGTCAGGGTCAGAGGATAGTCAGGGTCAGAGGGTAGTCAGGGTCAGAGGATAGTCAGGGTCAGAGGATAGTCGGGTCAGAGGATAGTCAGGGTCAGAGCCAGGATAGTCAGGGTCAGAGGATAGTCAGGGTCAGAGCCAGGATAGTCAGTGTCAGAGGATAGTCAGGGTCAGAGGATAGTCAGGGTCAGAGGATAGTCAGGGTCAGATGATAGTCAGGGTCCGAGGATAGTCAGGGTCAGATGAAAGGGTCAGAGGATAGTCAGGGTCAGAGGATAGTCAGGGTCAGAGCCAGGATAGTCAGGGTCAGAGGATAGTCAGGATCAGAGGATAGTCAGGGTCAGATGATAGTCAGGGTCAGAGGTTAGTCAGGGTCAGAGGATAGTCAGGGTCAGAGCCAGGATAGTCAGGGTCAGAGGATAGTCAGGGTCAGAGCCAGAATAGTCGGGGTCAGAGGATAGTCAGGGTCAGAAGATAGTCAGGGTCAGAAGATAGTCAGGGTCAGAGGATAGTCAGAGCCAGGATAGTCAGGGTCACAGGATAGTCAGGGTCAGAGGATAGTCAGGGTCAGAGGATTGTCAGGGTCAGAGGACAGTCAGGGTCAGAGGATAGTCAGGGTCAGAGGGTAGTCAGGGTCAGAGGATTGTCAGGGTCAGAAGATAGTCAGGGTCAGAAGATAGTCAGGGTCAGAGGATAGTCAGAGCCAGGATAGTCAGGGTCACAGGATAGTCAGGGTCAGAGGATAGTCAGGGTCAGAGGATTGTCAGGGTCAGAGGATAGTCAGGGTCAGAGGGTAGTCAGGGTCAGAGGATAGTCAGGGTCACAGGATAGTCAGGGTCGGAGCCAGGAAAGTCAGGGTCAGAGGATAGTCAGGGTCAGAGGATAGTCAGGGTCAGAGGGTAGTCAGGGTCAGAGGATAGTCAGGGTCAGAGGATAGTCGGGTCAGAGGATAGTCAGGGTCAGAGCCAGGATAGTCAGGGTCAGAGGATAGTCAGGGTCAGAGCCAGGATAGTCAGTGTCAGAGGATAGTCAGGGTCAGAGGATAGTCAGAGCCAGGATAGTCAGAGCCAGGATAGTCAGGGTCAGAGGATAGTCAGGGTCAGAGGATAGTCAGGGTCAGAGGATAGTCAGGGTCAGAGGGTAGTCAGGGTCAGAGGATAGTCAGGGTCAGAGGATAGTCGGGTCAGAGGATAGTCAGGGTCAGAGCCAGGATAGTCAGGGTCAGAGGATAGTCAGGGTCAGAGCCAGGATAGTCAGTGTCAGAGGATAGTCAGGGTCAGAGGATAGTCAGGGTCAGAGGATAGTCAGGGTCAGATGATAGTCAGGGTCCGAGGATAGTCAGGGTCAGATGAAAGGGTCAGAGGATAGTCAGGGTCAGAGGATAGTCAGGGTTAGAGCCAGGGTGCGTATCAGAGTCAGATTATGCCATTGCGCCAGAAAAGGACCAAACTGAATACAAGCCAGTCTCCGGCAGGCGTGATAGGACGACGATGTGCTATATGCACGCAGAGTAACTTGCAGACAGCTGACCACTTACGGACATGTTGACGTCATCCATGGCCTTGACCCAGGTCATAGCCTGCGGCGTGACGGCGCGTATGTTGTCCACTCGGCCCTGCCGGAACCGGCGCACCGACGCCGACTCGTACGTCGACACCAGCTCGTCGTGCGTCCTGCAGCAACACACGGCAGGAGTCGTTGGTGCTGGATCGGAATCTGTAGGTTACCGGTTCGATTCTGGCTACTGTGGATTTTTTGCTCGGTCTGCCCGATAGTGAATCTGTAGGTTACCGGTTCGATTCTGGCTACTGGGGATTTTTTGCTCGGTCTGCCCGATAGTGAATCTGTAGGTTACCGGTTCGATTGGGGATTTTGTTTGTGTGTCGGTCTGCCCGATGGTGAATCTATAGGTTACCGGTTCGATTCTGGCTACTGGGGACTTTTTGTATCGGTCTGCCCGATGGTGTCGGCGTGGGAGCCAATATATTACGACAGTCGCGTTGTTATAACGTGTATACGACCGCTGATATGATCTAAACGAAAATCCTGGGAATCTTGCATTTTACTTCAAAGAAGATCCGCACTTGTAAGTGCTGCCTTTGCTTACCTACAGCTTGTTTTATTTTGGCAAAGGGAAAACGATTATTGATTATTTCCTTGATTATTGTCGACGGTTTTTTATCTGACAAGCGTGGTCGCACTAACAGACAGGTATTGTATATCTCCATTTAATACTCAACTTAAGTGACTCACCTATGGTAGGCCAGCTGGAGAGCCAGCTGAAGGTAGGCATCCGGACTACAGTGTAACTTAAGTGACTCACCTATGGTAGGCCAGCTGGAGAGCCAGCTGAAGGTATGCATCCGGACTACAGCGGAACTTAAGTGACTCACCTATGGTCACTTAAGTTCCGCTATACAAGCTAAAAGAAGTGCATTTGGCATTTTGAAGGGATCTTCACTAGATATAAATCAGAAGGCCTACCAGAATGCAAGAAATTCAGTTAAGAAAAAGGTCAGAGCAGCTAAAAGGGCAAAGGAACTTGATTTAGCTAGACATTGTAATGCAGATAGTAAGAAGTTCTTCAGTTTTTATAAGTTAAGTACAGTTTCCAAAAATATAGGTCCATTTAAGGTAGATGATGTGTTAGTTAGCAAGGACAGTGAAATGGTTGAAGTGCTTAATGATCAGTTTCAATCTGTCTTTACTATCGAGGACCAGAGTAGTATTGCAGCACTTCAGCCTGAGCTAGAGACAGAGGAGACTATAGGAGAGCTCGGTGGCATAAGTAGTGAACTTGTTCTAGAATATCTAAAGAAAGTAAGGCCTAACAAGGCAGAAGGACCTGATGAAATCCATGCTAGACTTTTAAGAGAATCTGAAAGGGAATTGTCGGTTCCATTAGCCATAATATTTTCTAAATCACTTGCAGATAGTAAAATTCCACTTGATTGGAAAAGAGCAAATGTTGTTCCTATTCATAAAAAGGGAGATAGAAGTAAAGAGGAAAACTATAGACCAGTTAGTCTGACCTCATTAGTCTGCAAGGTGCTTGAATCAATCATCAAAGATAAGATTGTTGAATTCTTGGAGCAAAATGAACTCATCAAAGATACACAGCATGGCTTTAGGAAGGGCCGTTCTTGTTTAACTAATCTTCTGGAGTTTTTGGATGTTGCAACAGATAGCGTTGATCAGGGTAAACAGCTAGATGTAGCTTTTCTTGATTTCAGTAAAGCATTTGACAAAGTCCCCCATACAAGACTGGGGTTGCAACTTAAAATTCATGGGATCAGGGGCAAGATTCTGGATTGGATAGAAACGTGGCTTTCAGGACGCCAGCAAAGGGTTATATTGAATGGGTGCCAATCACAATGGAAGGAGGTTCTCAGTGGGGTTCCACAGGGCTCAGTCCTGGGCCCATTGCTTTTTATAATATTTGTGAATGCAATTGAGAACAGTATAGACAGCAAAGTCTTGAAATTTGCAGACGATCTAAAAGTTGTCAGGATTATTAGAGGAAAACATGATCAGGATGTTTTTCAATCAGATCTGGACAAGCTAGTTGAGTGGTCTGAAGCATGGCAGATGAAATTCAATTTGAGTAAATGTAAGATTATGCACGCTGGACGGGTTAGCAGTAAACATAGGTATGAAATGGGTGGGCAGAAAATGGAGCAGATTGAAAAGGAAAGAGATTTAGGTGTCGTGGTAAACAATAGACTATCAGCGTCAGACCAGGTTGTAGAAGCTAGGAAAAAGGCACTTAGAATGCTAGGGGCCATTAACAGAAATGTTTCCTACAAGAGTGAAAAGGTAATAACAAAACTGTATTGTGCATACGTTAGACCACATTTGGAGTATTGTGTACAAGCCTGGTCTCCAACATATGAGAAAGATTGCTGGTTGTTAGAAAGAGTTCAAAAAAGGGCAACAAAAATGATTAATTGTCTTGGTAGTTTACCTTATGAAGATAGATTAAGGAAATTGGGTATGTTTTCACTTAGATATAGAAGGCTAAGAGGAGATCTAATTGAAGTCTTCAAATTTGTAAATAGTCAGCATTCTGGATATTTAAAGGGTATGTTTGAGTTCAATAGGGAAAATCGAGGTAGAGGTCATCAGCATAAACTCATTATGAAACAAAGTAGGACTAGGCTACGACAGTCATTTTTCAGTAGAAGGGTTGTAGGACATTGGAATATGCTACCAGGGGATGTCGCTGATGCAGTGACACTTGCTTCCTTCAAAATTAGATTAGATAAATACTTTACAGAGAAGGGATTAGTTCATAAATACTCGTGGGATTAGCCTTCTTTTATGCAGGTAGAGTAAGGTGATTTGAAGGGGCGAGACTGGTGGAGGGGGGGGGGGATGGGGGGGGGGGGGGGTGCAACCTCGGATGGGCCCAAGAGGCTCTTTGTTGCACTTTTCTTTTATGTCTTTATGTCTTTATGGTAGGCCAGCTGGAGAGCCAGCTGAAGGTATGCATCCGGACTACAGTGGAACTTAAGTGACTCACCTATGGTAGGCCAGCTGGAGAGCCAGCTGAAGGTATGCATCCGGACTACAGCGGAACTTAAGTGACTCACCTATGGTAGGCCAGCTGGAGAGCCAGCTGAAGGTAGGTATCCGGACTACAGTGGAACTTAAGTGACTCACCTATGGTAGGCCAGCTGGAGAGCCAGCTGAAGGTATGCATCCGGACTACAGTGGAACTTAAGTGACTCACCTATGGTAGGCCAGCTGGAGAGCCAGCTGAAGGTAGGCATCCGGACTACAGTGGAACTTAAGTGATTCACCTATGGTAGGCCAGCTGGAGAGCCAGCTGAAGGTATGCATCCGGACTACAGCGGAACTTAAGTGACTCTCCTATGGTAGGCCAGCTGGAGAGCCAGCTGAAGGTGGGCATCCGGACTACAGCGGAACTTAAGTGACTCACCTATGGTAGGCCAGCTGGAGAGCCAGCTGAAGGTAGGCATCTGGACTACATCGCAACTTAAGGACTCACTTATGGTAGGCCAGCTGGAGAGCCAGCTGAAGGTATGCATCCGGACTACATCGCAACTTAAGGACTCACCTATGGTAGGCCAGCTGGAGAGCCAGCTGAAGGTAGGTATCCGGACTACAGTGGAACTTAAGTGACTCACCTATGGTAGGCCAGCTGGAGAGCCAGCTGAAGGTATGCATCCGGACTACAGCGGAACTTAAGTGACTCACCTATGGTAGGCCAGCTGGAGAGCCAGCTGAAGGTAGGTATCCGGACTACAGTGGAACTTAAGTGACTCACCTATGGTAGGCCAGCTGGAGAGCCAGCTGAAGGTATGCATCCGGACTACAGTGGAACTTAAGTGACTCACCTATGGTAGGCCAGCTGGAGAGCCAGCTGAAGGTAGGCATCCGGACTACAGTGTAACTTAAGGACTCACCTATGGTAGGCCAGCTGGAGAGCCAGCTGAAGGTATGCATCCGGACTGCAGCGGAACTTAAGTGACTCACCTATGGTAGGCCAGCTGGAGAGCCAGCTGAAGGTAGGCATCCGGACTACAGCGGAACTTAAGGGACTCACCTATGGTAGGCCAGCTGGAGAGCCAGCTGAAGGTAGGCATCCGGACTACAGCGGACACTCTTGATGAAAGTCTTGCCGTATTCCGGGAAACGTAGTACCAAGAAATCGAGATCGTCTATCAGCCTGCGAACAAAAACCAAGTTTACCCATGCGGCCTATTACAAAACCAGTGGATTCGATTGTACACCGGTACAAACAAATGCGTGATTTTTTTTTTAATGCTATCTAATCAGCTTCCAGACCAATATGGTAAAGTCGATAAATGAAAGGGTTAATCCATCCAAATTGACACGCATTTCCACAAACTTTGTAATCCCCCTTGCCTAGCGAGTAAAACGTATCATATGCCCAAATTCAGTCAATCTTTTTGTCCTATCCCGTTATTTTGACATCACTTTGCGCTTAGAGCATCTCATCACCCTCTGTTTGTCTCCGCTAAGACGCTGCAATCCGGTCCCATAAGACACCCGTGTCTTATGGGACCGGATCGGATCAGGTCTTAATCGGATCGGATCGGATCGGATCGGATCGGATGGGATCGGATCGGATCAGGTCTTAATCGGATGGGATCGGATCGGATCGGATCGGATGGGATCGGATGGGATCGGATGGGATCGGATGGGATCAGGTCTTAATCGGATCGGATCGGATCGGATCGGATCGGATCGGATCGGATGAATCGGATCGATCAGGTCTTAATCGGATCGGATCGGGTCGGATCGGATGGGATCGGATCGGATCAGGTCTTAATCGGATCGGATCAGGTCTTAATCGGATCGGATCGGATGGGATCGGATGGGATCGAATCGGATCAGGTCTTAAGGCATCTTATGCCTTAATACCTGATGGCGTGACTTGACGTATTCCTCTGAATTCCAGCATCACGTTTCACCGTCCGGGATCCGCTCTGCCGTGCAAAGGAAGAACGAGAACCACGTATGTCACTGCTTTCGGGCAATTGACATAGTGGTGCTTTCTTTGCACGGCAGCGGCTAATGACCTCACCTATCCACGGCCTCGCTGCTGGCATCGATCCGGGCCTTGGCGTCATCGTTCGGGAACCACTCAAGCTGATAGGGCGGCTCCAGCGGCCGTGACGGCGGTTCCAGAGTGACGTCATCCCGATCTGATGACGTCACCAGCTGCTCCATCAGCTGCACCACGGCGATGCCCTCGGCGGCCGAGTGTTCGTAACAGAGACGGACATGCCGTCCGGGAGACGATCAGCTGTGGGAGGGAGACGATCAGCTGTGGGAGGGGAGACGATCAGCTGTAGGAGGGGAGACGATCAGCTGTGGGAGGGGAGACGATCAGCTGTGGGAGGGAGACGATCAGCTGTGGAGGGAGACGATCAGCTGTGGGAGGGGAGACGATCAGCTGTGGAGGGGAGATGATCAGCTGTGGGAGGGAGACGATCAGCTGTGGGAGGGGAGACGATCAGCTGTGGGAGGGGAGACGATCAGATACGGGAGGGGAGACGATCAGCTGTGGGAGGGGAGACGATCAGCTGTGGCAGGGGAGAGGGAGACGATCAGCTGTGGGAGGGGAGACGATCAGATACGGAGGGGAGACGATCAGCTGTTGGGAGGGGAGACGATCAGCTGTGGGAAGGGAGACGATCAGTTGTGGGAGACGATCAGCTGTGGGAAGTGAGGCGATCAGCTGCGGGAGGGGAGACGATCAGCTGTGGGAGGGGAGACGATCAGCTGTGGGAGGGG